>CAJNDV010032019.1:0-13157 GCA_905221635.1 Symbiodinium sp. CCMP2456 | reverse complement strand
ACGCTGCCAGAGGAAAAATAGACATGGAGAGAGCATCATTTTTCTATCTCTCAGAGAGAGAGAGAGAGGAGAGGAGAGAGAGACAGAGAGACAGAGAGAGACAGAGAGAGACAGAGAGAGACAGAGAGGGACAGAGAGAGGCAGAGAGAGACAGAGAGAGACAGAGAGAGACAGAGAGAGACAGAGAGAGACAGAGAGAGACAGAGAGAGACAGAGAGAGACAGAGAGAGAGCGACAGAGAGCGAGAGAGAGAGAGAGAGCAAGGGAGCGAGAGAGAGAGAGAGAGAGAGAGAAAAAAAGAGCGACAGGAAGCGAGAGACAGCGAGGGAGAGGGAACGATCGAAAACAAGCATGAACACAATGCGAGAGGCAACGGCCTCGCCGAAGCTCCTCCAGCATTGAAAGAGTCTACTGCCCTTTCCCATCGCCTCCCCTCTCCTTGCACTTGATAATGCTAAGTTAAGGTTCAGCTATAGTCTATGGTTTTCTTGCTACTCCACGAGGAGATGTTCACCCACACTCGTCTGCTACTGCAACCAGCTTTTCTCAGCGATTACGGCCATGTCAAGAAACGTAGCCCAACTTCTTATGCGGTGCTCTTGAACCTCTAATCTTCAGAACTATTCCACTCCTTTGAGCACAACACATCTCTCGGATTCTCGGCCTCTTCGACACTAACGTCAAGGAAAACTGGGTCGCTGGAAAGACACCCGAAGAGACAGAAGAAGACAAGAAGCCCAACAGCTCAATGCCAAAAAAAAGTCGACAAAACTTCTCGAACAGTTGGTACAGTTGGGCATCACCGGAACAGGGGACCGTACTTCTGCCAGAAGCTTCCGCCGCAAGGTTTTTGCAGCTTGGACCTGAGCAACCATAGTGTTGCGGCCAGACCATGCGATCCCTTCCTGTCCGGCGCTTAGGCCAGAACTCGCACTGGGTCCGCTTTCTTTGCGACTGCATCGTCGATGGCCTCCAGAAACTCTCTGTCGCTGCACATAGATCACATAACGGAAATAGCGCCACATAGCACAAACAAGTACGAAGTAAAGCCTTGCTCAACGCATCGTGCACGCTGTCAAACTCGTCCAAGTCGGTGATGGTCTCAGCGCACAGAAAGCTTAAGACGACAGGCACCTGAAATCCCTTTCGGTAGCACATCATGTTGCCTTCGGCACCATTCCCTCAGTGATCTGTTGCTGTCCGACAGGTTGCTCTTGGCACAGAGTCCAGTGGCAGGCACAAAGGCGAGGCTTCGCATTGACAAGAGGTCGGTGGGAGTGCAGGAACGTGGAGCGAGGCATACTACTTGCGAAAGATTGAAGCCCAACGACAGATGGACAAGTGAATGAAGTTACGAGTACGGTAGGATGTGCCACAAGGCTGATTGAAGCTTCTAGATCTCAGCCTGGTCGGCCTTATCGTATGCTCTGAAGGATGTGACCAACAAGAGTGACCAGAAACATGCACAGATTCCCTCTGCGACAGCATCACGGCATAAGCTCGCAGCTGTCACCTGCATCGCTTTCCCTAGCTGTATTTCCGACTCAAGTTTCTCCTGCAGGCTTTGGCCGTGCATCGCCACAGTTACACTGCACAGCTCTCACGAAAGTCTAGTGCGTCCTTCAGCTGGTTACACTGGTGCACCAGCTTGCAATCGACAGGCTTGTCCTGCCAAGTCGCGACAAGAAAGCGCTCAGTGACTGGGCCCTGCAGGGGCAGCCCTTGCAACATGGCGGAGATGCAGCAGCAGCTTCCAATGCGGCAGTGACCGTCTCGAGCTGATTAAGGTGCATAGCCTGGCTGTTACCAGCGTCAGCACATGTCGTCCTATTGTCTTCTGCGCTCATGTCGAGATGCATTGGTTAGCTGATGCTCCAGCTCCTGGATGGTCGTTCTGACCTTTCGAAGAGGAACAAATCGCATGTTCCGGGTTCATGCTTTCAGCTGAGCTAGGCAGTGCTCGCCTCATTGCACCAGGTCACCGGCTTCTCCTTTCGAAAGGAGCCAACAGTCCACTGAGGGGAGGACACAGCTTCGCCTGCCTTCTCGCTTGCTTCGGGGTGCTCAAAAACCTCGCTTCGAGGTGAAAAAGCCATGCCACGAAGATGGCCCCAAGGAATCTTTCGGTACATGTTAAGGACCTCCAGAATAAGAAAAATCAGCTTCTGAGTTCTCCACAAACGTCTGTGTGATCTCCTTCTCGCAGAACACATCCAAGGACCTTTGTTCACTGCTGGGACTGACGAGGCGCTTTCGTGCCTCCGATGTGGTAGGTTTCTAGGCGCTGGACCATGAGCACAAGTATCTCAGCACCGTGGAAGAAAACTGCTTCCCAGAAGCCTCTGCACGCAAGCTGGTGGTTCCTGTTCGATGCCCGCAAGGACATCCCCTCCCGATTTCTCGCTGACATGCATCTCAACAACAACGTTTGTCAACTGGCTCAGGCATGCTCAGGCGGATGAGCAGAAACAACAGGATTCCGGACTGATCATGACTCTAAACGGCCATTGTGACATCCAAGATTCCAAGATAGACAAATGGATTGCAACGATGCCAACGGATCGCTCATTCCTTCTGCGTCCGAGAAGATCCGAGAAGTTGCGACAGGCACATCCTAAGAGCGGCCAAGCAAAAGACAAATGAATCTTCGACCGTGTCGAAGATCCAAGGGCGTCGTGAGCCACTCACAAGGCGTGAGACGAGAAGGCATTCGAGTGTCTACGGATTTACGGAGAATTCACCAATCGCAACGGCCTGGCACGAAGTACGGAAAAACCGGAGCGGAGCGGAGATTCTCAGATGAAATCCTCTTAAGCAAAGCACGTGAAGAAGTTTGCTTTGATTTGGCCGTGGCATGGTGTGGTAGAGGTGCAAGTACTTCTGACTGAAACGAACAGTTTGTTGCGAATCTACCATCCAAAAAAAGCATACTGAAGATTGCTTGTGCTGAACCGTGACTGAGATGAAGCATCTGCAGTGAAGTACACTCTCGGACAAAAGTCAGGTGTCAAATGCCCACTAAAAAAGCAGACAAGCCCTGTCCAATCACTCCATGCTGCCTTGCAGGCTGTGGCATTCATCGCATTCTGCAAAAGTTGCTGTACCTGGCATATTGATTTCTGTTCCCGCAGGAGCTTTCGATGTGACAGCCAAGGAGCCAGGAGTGCTGCGGTGCCGAGCTGCCCAGACAATAAACAGATGTGGAAAAAGACACACGATAGACTGGTGGTCTTGTTGGGGCGCACGTCTGGATCTGTGCACAACGCAAAGGGGGTATGCCCTCGGTCATTCTTGGCGAGGACGTCGCAACCCTGAAGAGCGGGGGCCAAAGGGGCTGAGGCACATGGGGTCGGCTGAAGAAGCCGAAAGCCGGCCTGTGCCATGAGGCATTTCGCGCACCTCTCTGGCATTGGCATTGCGTAGACGCTTTCGTGTGCTGAAAAGTGGAAACAGCGATTCAGGCTGCAGCTCCAGGTTTCCTCCTGCTGCTGCCTGATGTAGAGGCGTATTGCCTATGGCGTCCTGACATTGCGAAGCTTCTGCAAAATACCTCGCTTGTGTGTTGCAATGGATGCGGCAGGTCCCGTTCGTGATGTGACAGGTTTTGCGGTGGCGCCATCAGCAGCCACAAGACCTCCCGTGCTTGGAATTGGTGCTGCATGCGTCAATTGATGCGGGAGACACTGCAGACGCTGGCTGCATTTCGTCACCAGATGCCGACCCATTCTCGCATGGCAGCTGTGATCAACCAGCACTACCTGCGAAGATTCCGCCCATGTGCTAGGGGAGTAATGTGGGATAACCTTCTTGTGAAAAGTTGCTGCGAAAGCGCTTTGCACTTCATCGCAGGATCGGAGCTGATGCGGCAGTGAGCCGCAATATGATTCTGAGTTCAGCAAACAGCAGAACACCGAGGCATCACACAATTGTTCAGTCAGACACGATACAAGCCAAACAAACAAGCAAAAAGATGCCTAGTTTGCAACAGCGGCTTGAGGCAGCTTTCTATCGGAGAAGCCTTGGCCGTGGGATGTAGAAACATTTGTACAATGAAGCCATGCCACGGCAAGGGAACATCAACCTCCAGGAACTCCAAGCCGACTGGAGGCCGCCTTTGACTCAGCTTAGCTCTATCAGCAAAAAACAGCAAGACCACGAAATACCACGACGTCACACAAAGCAGAAGGTCTGAGACCCAGAACCATGCCAGCAAGGGAGGACCCCTTTGTGCGTCCATGAGAAGCGTCGCGGGGCGGAGGCGGTGGTGGCCTGGGCAAAGCAACTCAGAACGAGGCGCGGGTCAGCGCGGCGTTGCCGAGCGGTCTGCGCTGCTGGTGCTCCGGGTGCTCCGGGTGGAGCCGGAGGCCTCGGCCAGAAGCTTTGCAAGGACTTTCACAGCTGTCCACCCCCCTCAGATTCGGGCGGCCCGGCAGGCGGTCGAATGGGGCTGGTGGAGCGGCCCTGCGGTGTCTCTTGCGGTGTCTTGCACTGCACTTCTGGCATGTGCTTGCCCATTACCTCCCGCTGCACCTAAGCGCTTGGCGGGACCGGACTGTGAATAGGCAGAGTGCGAGACGTCGAACTCGCCAAAATGAGCCGTCCTTTCTGGCCGGAATTCCAAAAGCAAAGGTCAGCCCCTCGTGACTGGCGCCTCTCGGCATCCTCACCAAACTTCGCGGTCTCCTCCCAATCTGTGCCTGAAAAGCTTCAGGGCTTCAGTTGTCTGAACCAGCTGGCTTTCACCGACTGATCGTCGCACTCCGGTGGCGTGGGCGAGACGAAGATCGGTGCCGTGCACTGGCACCGGTCGACCTTCAGAAAACCGAAGTCACCCTACCATCAGCCGTTTCAACAGTGTTCCAACACTTGTTCCAACGAACTGTCAACAGAGGCCCCTGCGACTTGGAGGCTCCACGTACAGGAGGCGGAGTGGCTACGCGAGAGTTTGATCTGGAGTTGCCTGCTCAACATTCAAACATGACTGAGCAGCATACCGCACTGTATTCATGGTCAACATTTTGATTACATCCCACTGCAGGGTTTGACGAGGCGACCATTTAGACACGGAGCAGGTGATTGCTTCTCGGTGCAAGCACTTAAATGCACCCGCAGGGAAGGATTACGATCTTTTCTGCTTCCTTGTTGACTTCTTTTCTCGGCTGGCTTCCTTGGAGGCTTCGGCTCGAACGTGGTCGTTCTGCTCGTGGGTGCAAATCTGTATGCAGGTCAAGATGCCACTGGAGTTGACTTCACCATCCTTCGAACGACCGGCTGCGGGTACACTTGAATTCGTCACTGACCTTTGCGGCAAAGCCTTGTTGCAACCGGCAGGATTCCGAAACGATCAACGATCCCTGCGCTTGGTGCCTACTGCATATCTTAACCGCCTGTCATAGCTGCAGCTTATGATAGGCTTATGGTTACCCCGACAGAATGGAAATTGCCCTCGCAAATCATCCCGCCTTGTACCGGCGTGCAAGCAGGCGAGACACTTCGGCTACTTCCTAAGGACGGACAGAAAAGGTGCACTTTGCAAGAATGGCATTTAAACACAACCGGCATCAGCTAAAGTACGATTGAGCTTGCGATCTTTTCTGCTCTGAGTTGTTTGCTGGAGCGCTGGACTGGTGGCAGCAGATCGCCGCCAGCTGCTGCCTGCTTGCAGCTTGCAACGGCACTTGAAAGCTCCGCTTTTCGATTCACATCACTGTCACGCCTGAACGTCCGCCGCCATCTCGTCCTGCAAAGCAAGCCTTGGCCAAACTTCCCGATCATCCTCCTCCTTCAACTATCATGCGTGATCTGAGCTGAACACAGTTCGGCGCAACCTGGCAAAGCCTGCATGTTGTACTGCTCATGCAGCGCACAGCTTTGCTGAAACGGCGATACGCCACCTGCAAAGCCGCGTCAAGCTGTCGTTGCGCCTCTGGAAGAAGCTCCGCAATATGAGATGCACCAAACACTTGAGGACAGCGCCAGGACCGCGTTTCCCTCTTTCCAAAGCGCTTTGGCAAGCAGGAACCATCCTTGATACACCACAACTCACATCAACTCACTGAGAGGAGAAGGGGGGAGACGGAAGGGCCTTTTTCCTGCTTCGCTTCGCTTCTCTGTCAGGCCCGGGCCCTTCATGAAGTCAGGTTTCAGCTCCACCACAATCACCGCGTCCTCAAACTGAGAAACTGCAGTCTGCAGTCGGCCTCCTTTCCGTGAGAAAAACGGGGCCTCTCTGCATTTTGCCCAATCCTGGCAAGCGATGCAATCGCTGCGAATGAGTTCTGTATCAGGCAGACTATGTCATTCCTCCCCGTTCGGAACCCTTCTGTACTAGCGACATTGACAGCACCAAGACTAAGCTTCCAAGTTGGGGCGTTCCGACCCCAAAATTAAAGTGCACCTTTGGGGGGGGGCGGCGAGCAAGCGATGAGAAGGCACAAATTCATCGTATTGTACGAGGCTACAAGTGCTGCTCGTCTTAATGCTGTTCCCTAAGCTCTGGGATTCCAAAGCAGGCATGGCTTACTTTTCGGAGATGCTGTCTGGCTTTTGTGCGTCTTTTGAGTCCAATCGAGTTGAAAATCGCTCCTGAGGGCCACCTTTCTTTCTAGCTACTTGGCTTGTCTTTAAATGATGTGATTTCCTCTCCGACTCAGCACACATGTCAAATTGTAGCCTCTCTCGGAGTTTTTGCTACCGTACCTCCTCCATTTGCAGCCGATTCTGCAAAGACTTTTCGTGCAAATGAACGACAAGGACACGGACTGTCCAGCGAAAGCCGCAACAGTGAAAAGTTTAAAAAGGCTTGAACTGCCTTTAGTCTCGATCTTGCCTCAAGCAGTGCAAGGACATTGCCGTGCCAAGGGATTTCGACATTAATGTGAGAGCTGAAGCCATTGCGGCCTGAAGAGAGAGACACTCAAGATTCTGCTGTCAGCCTGTCACATCGTAAAACGAGGCAATGATTCATGAGAAATACCGTCTACCGGAGATTCGAAGGCTTCAAGCTTGCACCCATGACTCGTTTAGAGTGGCCAAGTCTTACGTTTCGGATGACTCCGGAACCTGCAATCGGCTTGCTCCGGCTACCACATATCCGAAGACGGCTTGAGATCACTGCTTTGCATAGACTGGAAAGGACTCTCTTCGTGGGATTGATCCTGTCGCGACAACATAGTTCTGCTCAGACTTCAAACAACATTCGACATCCTTTGGCGAGACATTCACAGGGCCTTCAGTGCACTGTAACACAACGCACGGTTGCTGCGGAGACGGTGATCCTGCCACGGCACAAGGCTTTGTTGCTCAACTGATGATGCATTCTCCCATCCTGAGGAGCCAAAGAAATGCCTTCAGAGTATCTTTCAATGGCTGCCTGCAGACCGTGACACACCGCCGATGCACATGCTGCGTCGCGAAAGACTTGAACTTGGGCACCTGGTACTTGGTCAAGGCCGCCGTTGCTGCCGACAGACCTCGATTCCACACAGCGGGTCACTGTAGATGACAGCAGCAACGAAGCTGCTTTGCGAAGCACCGCTCTTGCGAGGCGCGAGCTGTCAGGTCCAGACATCTTGGACAACGCCTCGGCACTTGTGTCTGAGACCATGCACATCGTGAAGCCGCGAGGTTGCCTGAGCTTCTTTGTATAGCTCGTTGCCCTCCCTTCGCCGAGCCTCACCAAGCACAGTCGTATCTGGTAAACTTGGTGCTGAGCCCGTCTGGGCATTGGCTCAGGGTTGCTCGAGGGACCCATCTGACTTTCCGCTTTGCACAACCCGCCACCGGATATTGGTTGGACAGCCGTGAATGTCGTGAAAGCGCCACATGTCCCTGGTGCTCTGCGTGCACCTCCGCACGAAGCCTTTTGTACATTTTCGCGAGCACATCACTCCGGTATACGAACAGGGGCTTTCTTTCGCAGCTGCGCCACCTTGTCTCTGGAGTGTGGCACGTCCTTTTTTGTTCTCGGTCTGCCCTTCTGTGCAGGCCACAGGATCTCCCTGGTCGCGGGCTGCAGCAGGCTATTGAGAAAAATACAATTTCCAGGATCGTGTTTTGCGTTGGCATTCCGTGGCTTGCCTCAAAACAGGGCCCTGCAAATTCTGCAATTTCTCCGGATGCCCTGTTGACCCCTGCTACCCAAATCCGAGAGGCAGGGAGAGGGGGGAAGGAGGGGGAGGGAGAGGGAGTGGGAGAAGGAGACGGAGAGGGAGAGGGAGAGGGCTAGCTTTGATTGGGGCAGGAATTCCAGGCAACAACTGACCCCTATGCAGCCGCAGTTCAACCTGGTCTTTGCGTTGAAAAATGCTGCAGGCACTTTTTGGACCCGTAACCGACAGTCAATACTTGCGTGGACCGGTTGTATCAGCGACAAGCGAGTGCTCAAACCCACGGGCCGAGGCTCATGCTCAAGAGCCGGCACAATCAACTTTACAAGAATGCATGCAGGGTCACACACAGACACACTCGCATTCTTGCAAAATACCCACCCGTTTCGACATATACGACACATGCTAATGCAAAAACAAGCACAAGTCTCGTCGGCATGCAACTGTCGAGATTTGACTCTGCACAATCGGCCTCCGCGAACTCTGCTGCAGACTGCTCTCTCCTGTCGGCGATTTTTCGGTCTAATGTGGAAGTTGAACTCGGACATGCGTGGGTCTTCCGCAGCGACATCAATGTGATCAGCCGTTACAGACTGATGCTGGTTGCATTCCCTTCCGGCTCAACAAGTACACGCCAAAGTGACCGATAAACGGCGAATATTCGGTGTGAGATTTGGTGAGCACGATCAGCGATTGTAGAATCTTAATCGGGCGGAGGACGCTGCCGCTCTGTGGTTGTGATAATTGTACACTCTGCGAGTCTGTGTGAATCTGTTGTCCGCACCACTTAAAAACGCAAATGCTTGAGCATGTCCCCTTCCTTGGTCGTGAAAGCATCGAACTACGTGCATCCACACCTCCAGGGTAGCTTTCTAGAGTTTGGGATGCTGATCCCCATACCCCCAAAGCTCTTGGCTAATTCCTAACTTCGCGACCGTGAAATATTCATGGCCGCTCGTTCCGACCAAAATGCTTCCAGCCGCAACTTGTGGTGTCTGAGAGAAGTTCACGAACGCGAATGTGCACGCGAACCTACACCCTCAATGTTTTGTGTTGGTTCTATGCATTTCGGAAGGCTGCTGTCGTAAAAAGACCCAGGGCCCTTGTCTCTGTGAAACCAAACTCCTCATCTTTGTCCAGATGATGTCATAAGCCTTGCGCTTCTCAGCGTCCTGGAGAGTACGGTCTGTGTTGGCAGAACCAGGTGTGTCCCTCCGGCCTGTAGCACGGTCCAGGCATCCAGCACGGCCTGTGTCACCTCAGAACGGTCGCAGCTTTAGCTGCAGGCCACCTGTATCCGGCATCTCTTTCAGAAGTCTCGGGACCCGTCCCGTCCACCAGTTTCACCCCGGCTCTCAGGCCGCTTGTCGGGGTGAAACTCACGAAGCTTCTCGTGGTAAGCCTGGTTTACAGGTGCTGTGTGGAACCAACTTTTGGCGAGAGCTTGGCTTGGCAACGCACCCTCTTGAGCTCCGATGCAGATGACTCTGGTGTGCATCCCAGAACCTGCAAGCTGCGTTGTATTGAAACCCAAGATACAATCAAGCGCTCTTTTGTGTCCTCGTAGTGGTCCACAAAGGTTGCACCATTGCCAGGCGGTGGGACAGGCATTGACAGAGCTGACAAGCTGCATCTTCGAGATTCACGGGGTTCCACGCCCTGGTTCGTGAAAGGGAACATGATTGATGCCCGGGCTTGAGTTTGCAGTCACTGGATCTGTTCATGCTCATGCGAGAAGTGAAAGCACATGCTGCAGAAACACTGCACGACACAACTGAATGCAGTGCAACCAATCGCTACTGCATGGAGAAGCACGACAAATCACTGCATGTTGCTACGTCGTGTCTGGAGAACCACGGCGCCAAGCATCACGACCAATCCGACATCTACCTCCCAGCACTGCCAACTATTCCAGCCTTGAGATGACCTTTAAAGGCCGCCCAATGAAGAGGGCTGTGCTTCTTTCGCACCTGCAAACACTACCAGGAGGCGACAGATATGCACAGCACACAACTGCATGTCGCCGCACTTCCGAGCCTTTGTCTCATCAGATTTGTACACCTGGACGGCACGAACTGCTGTGAGTCACAGAGAAGCAATCTTAAAGCCGATTTCTGGTACAGGGACCCCAAGCGCACACATATTCTTTTCATGTCGGTGACAGTGAACACCCTCAAGACACGAAATAGTTCGGTCTAACTACTCCAATAAACGCCGCAGCGGAAAGTGTCAAGGCGAGAGCTCTTGCCTCCGCGGCATTGTGTTTGATCAGTAGTCTGGTCAGGTCCTGAAATGCACAGGCAGCCAAGAGCAGCCTAAGAGTCTTTTGTCACAGGCTTTGTAGCGTCTTTCCTCGTTGCCGTGCGAGGCAGCCCAGATCAGTGGGCTCCACCTTTTGACATGCCGTGTACACGCTGGCGGCCGACGCTCTTGGCATGATCGCATCGAGCCACTGCCGCTGGTCTTCGCAGCAGGGATTCGCTCCCTGACGCCAGAGAGAAGTGCATGCTAGGTGCAGCCGTGATGTCCAGTCCAAATACGAGCGTCTTACATGCACCTGCTCGATCAATCGCTTAGCCGCTTCAGTGTCATTCCTGCCGCAAAAGCCAAGGCTGTGGTGGTCGAGGGGATGCTGACTACCGTGTGATGACACTTAAAGCGTAGCATGAATGTGAACTCGTTGACGGGGTAACCACGAATGTTCGCAATGAAAGCACATGCGGTGGTGGACACACTGCATATGCCCGACATGGTGTTTTGTTGCGGAATCTTTGCGTAAGAAAACTGGGACGTCTTGGAGCTGACAGGCAGAACGAAAACAATCAATCCGCACCAACATTTACGTCTCGCTTCGTTGCACATGCTCGGATCTGGCCTCATACATGCAGCCAGCAACTCTGGGTCCAGGGTGCCGTCCTTAACAATGCCAAGGACAACAGAGCAGCATTCTTCAAGACGCTCACCTGGCTCACAAACCGAGCAGAAGCCAAGGTCGATACAGCCTGGTCACCTTCGACATCCTCGTCTTCATCACGTGGCTCCTGGAATGACTCATGGATTGAATCTTCCCAGTGCGACTATTCGATGTAGCTTCGATGCAACACTTTCCAGTAAGCAGATTTGATTCGTTGCAGCAGCTAGGGCTGTTTACTGCTTGGAACAGGCAAAAACTGCAACACTTGCATTGTGGTGCACATGCCCATGCAGGAATAAAACACCTCACCGGAGTCGCGTGGCATTATGGATTGTCAATACTTGGTAAACTTGGAATGGACAAATCAATCAACCTGCGCCTCTGGTGCAAATTTTGGTGTCCTCCGTTGCCATAGACCCAGCACTAAGGCGATACCAAACCTGTTTGCACTTTTTAGGCGCACAAAAGCAAGTCTTGAGATTCGCTGCGTCGGCCTGCAGATGCCGAAGAGATCTACAGAGTCAAAACATCGAGCAGGACAGCATCAGATGTATCAACAACTCATTGTCCTGCTTTTCCAACATGAACACTGTCAGACAAGCCGACAAAGTCAGGCCCCAGAGCATAGCTGGTGTCACAAATCGAAGTTTGACGATCTGCAGGCTTGCGGATTTGGTCACCCTCGTCATGGCGTCCGATCCAATGGCAATGCCGTCCCGGAACTTCTCTGGTGCAAAACTTCGGCTCTACAGTGGGCGCCCCTTCGTGGAAGGTAGCGTGCTAGTACCGGACACCATGACGGCAGTTTGCTGCATCACGAAATGACTGTGATACAATTGATTTGCAGCACATGATTGTGACGGCGCTAATGGCAGTAACGTTTTTTTGCGGCTACAAATTTGTTGTTGTCAGCACTCTTGTCACCGTAACCAGCAAGCAAAAACGCTATAATGTCTTCGCTTGCCACCAAATGAAAAATCTGTTGCCCTTATCTTCTCAACAAGAACCGAGCTTAAGAGCTTCATCAATAGATGTATACATAACAAAGCATAAACCAATCTCGTATTCGATTGAACTGAATGTTTGAAGTTGCAAGTCTTGCGCGAGCGTTCTTCTTCCGCACACACAGAGACCTTGGATGTCAAGTCCTTCCCTCTGACCGCTTGTCAGCAACTCTGTCTAGCAAGCAGGATTCCTTTTTTGCTGCCACCAAGGGTGCACTAACTATCTCCACTAAAACTCGATTTTGTCAAGAACACAGCTGCTTCGAAGCTTGCAACCTGGTTTCTGCATCTTTGTTGTCGGCTTTACGAAATCGCTTGAAGCGTCGAGAAGAAGTCTAACAAACCAAAAGAAACAAATACCCAAGAAAAGGACGACTTCGAAGACCTCGAGAAAGGAGAATCCCAGCAATTGTAAAGGGTAAAAATGCAGTAGCCACCTTTTAAATTTGGTTTGGCGCAAATAGCAAGTGGATTTTCAGCCGCATAATTTTTAAAATCACTGTGTCGTCGGTAGAATCTCTTCCTTTTGCTTGCAGAGATGCTGCACGCTTTGCCTTTTTCTTGTGATTCTCTAAAAATTCTACGATCAAGAAGGACCACCATTGCAATTGATCATGTTAAGATTGGAAGCTTGAAGCAAAACGAGAACAGACCACGGCAAAGGTTTATTCTTCTTTACCAAGCTCTAAAGCGTTGACGATCTAAGCAGCGCCAGCAGCAACACCAGCAGAAGCACCAGGTGGTGCTGCTACTGCTGCTGGCACTGTGCTGCTGCTGCTGCAAGTGCCTGTTGGTAAGAGCAAAGTTTGTGCTTCCAGAGAGAAGTACATAGGATCAACTGGACAAAGTGCATCGAGTCAAGTGCATAGTACATAAAGTGAAGTACATAGCTCCAAGTGCATAGCTCATGGTGCATACCTGGAACCTTCCTGCCAGAAACCTGCCATCCGGACCTTGTTCCCGGCCACTGAATCCTCGCCACCAATCTACCCACAGTACTTTGCCGCCAGCCACTGCGCTCTCAATCGGGGCTGGGCCCCAGACCTTCGACGAACGGGGGGCTTAAGGGGGGCTTCAAGGGGGGCTTACGGGGGGCTTCAAGGGGTCAAGGGGGGGCTTAAGGGTCACCCC
>CAJNDV010032017.1:9843-22587 GCA_905221635.1 Symbiodinium sp. CCMP2456 | reverse complement strand
TAGTAGAGGGTCCCAAATTAGGGGTTCTACTTTCTAGATCCTTCCGGGGGTGTCCAAAAACAGGGGACCCGAATATAGTATCCTAAATAGTAGTGTCTAAGGTTCAGGGTTTAGGGTTCAGGGTTTAGGGTTCATGGTTTAGGGTTTAGGGTTCAGGGTTTAGGGTTTAGGGTTTAGGGGAGCTGAGGGATCCTTATTTTAAGGACCCCAAAATACGGCACGTACCCCCTTATTTTCGGAAACTCCCGCATCGAAGTGGTCAGAGGTGACAGAGTTTGGGATTTCGGACCTGAAGTTGACTGAACTTCCCAAAATTGGTTTAGGGTTTAGGGGTTTAGGGTTTAGGGTTTAGGGTTTAGGGTTTAGGGTTTATGGTTTAGGGAAAATTCCCCCCAAATTCCTCAACGTGGAAAGGCCGGCATCGCTGCAGGGTTTTCAGACTAAGGACTGCAGGTACGCTTTGTATGTGGGTACTTTGCAACTGGGGGTTTAGGGGCATGCTTGGCATTAAGCCCTAAACCCTGAACCCTGAACCCCACACCCTATACCCTATTCCCCAAACCTTAAACCCCATACCCTCAACCCTTAACCGTAAACCCCAAAACCGCAAACCCTAAACCCCAGACCCCATACACTGAACCCTAAACCCTAAACCCCATACCCGAACCCAAACCCCAAAAGCTAAACCCCAAACCCTGAACCCTATACTATACCCTGAACCCTAGACCATAAGACCAAGCCCCAAAAGCTAAACCCCAAGCCATAAACTCCATACCCTGAACCCTAGACCCTAAACCCCAAACCCTAAAAGGTTAACCTTTCTTGGGCTAGGGTACTCAGCCTCTAACCCTGAGGGTCCATGTACTCATATCGTATATACACTGGCCCCAAAGTACCTATATAGGGACTACTTTAAGGCCGAAGTATATACTATTTGGGCACATGGACTAAGAGAACCTAAACCCTAAACCCTAAACCCTGAACCCTGAACCCTAAACCCTAAACCCTAAACCCTAAACCCTGAACCCTGAACCCTGAACCCTAAACCCTAAACCAGGGGCTCCAACTGCCCCAGGTCGTTAGCGGCGCCTCCCTTCTCACGAACAACACAGCCATGCTCTACGGAGGCGGCTTCAGGGTTCCCTTAGCGGTTCTTCAAGGGCTTCCTTTTGGGGTTCTTGAAGGGCTTCCTTTTGGGGTTCCTTTTGGGGTTCCTTTAGGGTTCTTTAAGGGCTTCCTTTTGGGGTTCCTTTCGGGCTTCCCTATTAGCGGTTCTTGAAGGGCTTCCTTTGGGGTTCCTTTTGGGGCTTCCTTTTGGGGTTCCTTTTGGGTTGTTTAAGGGCTTCCTTTTGGGGTTCCTTTTGGTGCATGTTAGGGTTTTTTCAGGGTTTCTTTCTTCCTTTTGGGGTTCCTTTTGTGTTTTTTAAAGGGTTTCTTTAAGGGCTTCAGGGTTCCTTAAGGGTTCCTCTCAGGGGTTTCTTTAAGTAAAGGGTTCTTAAGGGTTCGTTCCATTATATTAGCTTTGGTTTTAGGGTTTAGGGTTCCTCTAAGGGTTTTCTAAAGGGCTTCTTAAGGGTTCTACTAGGTTTGGTTTTAGGGTTAGGGTTTCTTTAGGGTTCCTTTTAGGGTTGGCTTCTTAGGGGTTCTGTTCGGTTTTTGGGTTTACTGTTTTTTTTCAGGGTTCCGTTTAGGGCATTTTAGGGTTTTTGTTCAGGGTTTCTTTGGGGGTTCCTTTACGGGCTTCTCAAGGGTTTTATCAGGGTCTAGGGTTTAGGGTTTACTGTTTCTTTAGGGTCCCTTTTAGGCTTCCTTTTCGGTTCCGTTGAGGGTTTCTTTAAGGGCTTCTTAAGGGAGCCATCTTCTTAAGGGCTTGTATTGGCTTCGGTTTTTAGGGTTCATAGTTTCTTTGGGGTTCCTTTTAAGGTCTCTTCAGGGTTCCTTTTAGGTTTTCTTTACCGGCTGCTTAAAGGTTCTATTGTGGTTCAGGGTTTCTTTAGGGTTCCTTTTAGGGTTTCTTGAGGGTTCCTTTCTAGGGGTTTCTTTAGGTGCCTTAGAGGGATCCAGAACGGGTTCTGTTAGGGTTTAGGGTTCCTTTAAGGGTTTCGGTAAGTGATCTACAAGGGTTCTATTACGGTCAGGGTTCCTTTAAAGAGCTTTTCTGAGGGCTGAAGGGATCTACGAGGGTTCCTTTAAGGACTTCTATCAGGGGCTAGAGTCTAAGGTTCAGGGGTCTGGGGGTTGGGGTTCAGGGTTTAGGGTCTAGGTTGTGGGGTTGAGGTGAAAGGGTCAGCTTGTCTGTATAGGGTTTAGGGGTTTATGGGGCTTGGAGGTTTAGGGTTCAGGGCTAAGGGCCCAGCCCATAACCCTCAACTGCTACAAGCCCTGTCTTCTTATCCTGACACGCCTGCAACCGCAGGGATGTTGGTTTGTGCCCAAACCCTCAATCCTACGTGCTAGGTGCGTTTCGGCGATGGCGATCCCTAAACCCTAAACCCCAAACCCTAAACCCTAAGATTCTGAATTGTCAAAGCCTGCACTGTAAATCATTAATCATTGTCTGGCCCATGTCCACATGGTTGAACTTATGGGGTCTCGTGTTGCGAAGTAGAGCGTGATGTTTCTCAAAATCAGCCCAAGCAACAGGATCGGCTTCTACACACATCCTCACAGAGGGACCGTGGTTTTCAGAAAGACCCAGATGGGTTTCAAGAGCAGAGTCATGCATCTGCTTGTAATGGTGTGTAGGACTAAGTCTGTACGTCCCAATCAAAATGTCCCGGCTTTGGTGGCAAAGCGACGACCACGGCGCGCCGAAGCTTTGCCACGACTCGTTTTGTTACCTGAGTGATGGCAACTCGACTGTGCATGGCGCTGAAGTTCAGACCCCTGGTCGACCCATCCTTCTTCTTTCATGAGGCTGCTAATTAGTCAGGATCTGGCCGTGACTCTCTGGAATAATGGAAAGGCTTGTTGCTCAGCGTTTTGTCCATACCAAAACTCCGCGGCCTGTACGCTGCTCTACGCACATGAAAACCCGTGGCTCACTAGCCAAATGTTCATGCGTTTCGATTTGGTTCACACGAAGGTAGTTCCTCTAAACTCTAAACCACAAATGCCTTTCAGCCGCCCGAAGCACAACCAAACAACTATTCGTGGATTGATGGTTTCACAGCGTGTTAAATTAAGTGTTCGAGTGCTGGGTTCTTTTCGCATGCTGGCATGACTGAACGTGCCCGCCAACAATCATAACATCCGGGTAAACGAAGCTCTCTTGCCGGCGAGACGCTGTAACCTAAGGTTGTGGCTCATGACCTAATCTCATATTATATACTGTATATAGTGTACACCTGAACCTTAACATACAACAGTACACTATATTGTTCTATCGTACTACAACATACTAGTGACACGTTACTGCCCCGCTGTACAATACAAGGCGACCAATAGCCCCTGCAGAATCTGCGCTCCCATGCCGGATCTTCAAAGCAGGATGGCCGAAATGTAGCCTAGACTATTTGGGAGTACATGACTATAAATTTGGCTGATCGACTCGGGGTGGGTGTGATGGACTATTGGTTCTGGACTCAGGGTGTAAAGCTTAAGGTTCAGCTTGGACCCTTACGGGCCAATGTTCGCCCCCAGAATACCCAATCGTAAGGGCGATGAAGCTTCTATTACGGGTATCGTTATTATATTTATACTTTAAAGGGCCCCAACACCCTATTCTAGTGATTAAGGCCCCCACATTAAGATCTTGAGCGTTTGCTGGCAAGCACACAGCAGGTGTAGCCTTCGTTTCCATGGTCGCCGCGCGCTGAGGGTATTCAGGGAGGCACGAAAATCCGTAAACCCCTGCTCCATCAACCCGGGTGGTTGTCAAAATGATGGTCCCTTTTTGGGTCCGTAATATAATACGGCACCTAATAATTAGGGTACCCCAAAAGGGACCCTAATTTTGACAACCACCCACCCGGGGATCGCCAGATCATTGGCTAAACCCTAAACCCTAAACCCTAAACCCTGAAGACAGAAGCCAGACACTCCGCCACCCGAAGCCTCCAAACATCCAACCTCTAAACACAGGCTGAAACCCCAAGCCTTAAGCACTCAAAGAGATCTTAAGAGGAAGGATGTAGGGGCCTTGAAGACCACGGTTTAGGGTTTAGGGTTTAGGGGCTGAACATTAGAAGCTGTGCAGGGCATTGGCTTGTGCTGGTCGGCTCTGGCGCTTACATGGGGTGTACGGACTGGGGTACAGAGCTTCGAGATTTGTGTGTGCAATGTTAGATTGGCCGTGTTCTCGAAACCGGCGAAACCATGAGGGTCATTCATCTGTTTTTTGTCCAGCCCCAACACCTTTATAAATGCAACGCTCTACATATGCCTAAGAGCATCAATATCGATTCGCTGAGTCCTCCTGCACTCCTATGTTCACGTTTATGCTGGAGCTGGTCAAGAAGAGGCTGCATTGCAGGGAGGGTGGGGGGTACTTGCCGTAAAGGACTCTGCCTGTAACCTGATTCTGGACCTTAGTCTAGTTTGGGGTCTGTTCGTTAAGCAGCGGCTTTGGGAATTCGTAAGCTAGGAACTAGTAGTATTGATGCCAGCATTCTATCGGGATTACAATTAGAAGGTTCAGACGCTAGTGTTCCGGTATTGGTCAGAGGACGTACATTGCAAGCATCACCCCGCGAATCTTGGAACAGGTCCCCGTTCCCGTTGTCAAGTCAAGAGCAGCATTGACCAATCACAGATCACCTGCAACCGTTGAGATTATGTCTCCTCCAGCATGCAACACTCTACGGTGTTATACTCACATACCGTCCTAACCTTTTGCTGCTCCTGCCCATCTCCCGTAGTTCCTTAGGGTGAAGGTGGACCTGTAGGGACAGATGGTCGTATGCAGCGTCTTAAGCGCGGAGAATCCAGTATCTAATCAGCACCCACAGCTGCAACTGCCCTGCCACCCTAAACCCAAGTACTGACTCTCAGCACTAAATTGCCAACAGCCACCGTAAGGTCTGAAGGCTCGCTTTGGTGTCGATTGAATCGAAGGCAGAGGCTTGATTCCAGGGAAGCCTCCCTCGGCTCCTTTCTCTGGAGAACTTGCACGGGTTGTCGGTCAACATGCTGGGCTGAGAAGTGGGGGTTTCCGAAAATAGGGGACCCTAATATAGCACCCTAAATAATAGGATCCCAATTATAAGGACCCTAATATAGTACCCTAAATAATAGGATCCCAATTATAAGGACACCAAAATAGGTACCCCTTATTCTCGGAACCTCCCAAGTCGATACGTCGATGAGCTCCAACGAGCCCTCGGCTGCGATTCCGTCGTCATCAAGATGCTGACGGCAACACCTGGCGCAATCGCCAGGGAAGGCTACCCCTCCCCAGACCCCCGGGAGGATCCAAAAAGTAGATCCTTTAAGGGGGTTCCTATAAAGTACCCTTTGGTAGTATGAGGTCCCAAAATAGGGGTTCTACTTTCTAGATCCTTCCGGGGGTCTGGGTCACTGGCAGCCAAGACGTCAACCGTTGTATACGGGATGACGGTTGAATACCTCGTCGGTCCCGCAGTAGATTGCAAGATCTTCAGAGACATGAAGGCCTTCGGAGACAATGCGAATTTCGCGTGATCATGTACACCCCACCTCTGCTACAGTAGTCATATCTATCCTAAGCCCAACTAGCTTATTATAGATCTTCTAAACCCTAAACCCTCCTCGCAAGTGCAGTTCGAACACAGGCGCCCGGCAGAAAGACGAACCCCTTCCCTGATTGAATCCTGTGTCCACCTTAAGCCCGAAACTCAAAACAACAAAACAGAGCCGTCTGAAGCCCTTGTGGAATCCCTAATCCCTAAACCCAGAAAAGGCCCCCCCCTAAACCCTAAACCCAGAAAAACCCTAAACCCTGAACCCTCAAAAAACAGAGTTAAACCCAGCACAGGAACTCAAGATCTGCATGGTCAGCCCAGATCCGAAGTTCTACACTCGAAGCCTCGAACTAAGCCCCGAACCTCAAGCCGTCATCCCTACAGCCACCACAAACCTTTGGGGGTTTAGGGTTCTAGACTCGAACAAAGCCCCGAACCCACAACAAACCCTTTGGGGTTCGGGGTTTAGGGTTTAAGGTTTAAGGTTGAAGGTTTAGGGTTTAGGGACCTACACGTGCTTTTAGGTGTTTTTTGGAGGGAAGTCATAGTCAGGAGCACCAGGTCTCCTCCGGCTGTAGTCCGTAAACTAGACTAAACCGGTTCAACCTTCAGCCGCAGACCCCCGAAACCCTAAACCCTGAACCCCTAAACCCTAAACCCCTAAACCCCTAAACCCTGAACTCCTAAACCCTATAACCCTAAACCCCTAAACCCCTAAACCCTAAACCCTGCGAAAGGAGGGCGCTGGATTTCCTGACTGCCTTCTCTGTGGTCTTGGTGTGCCTCATGACTCGGAAGGATCTAGAAAGTAGAACCCCTAATTTGGGACCCCATACTACTAAAGGGTACTTTATAGAAACCCCCTTAAAGGATCTACTTTTCACCCTAAACCCTAAACCCTAAACCCTAAACCCTAAACCCTAAAACCCCTTAAAGGATCTACTTTTTGGATCCTCCCGGGGGGACTTGGGTGAAGGGAGTCGGGTGCTAGAGAGACTTGAGGATGCTTTCAAGTCAGGGTTCTTTTGAGGGTTTAGGGCTTAGGGTTTAGGGTTTAGGGTTTAGGGTTTAGGGTTTAGGGTTTAGGGCTTAGGTTTATGGTTCAGGGTTTAAGGTTTATAGTTCAGGGTTTGTTGGGTTTAGGGTTTAGGGTTTAGGGTTTGTTGGGTTTTGCAGGGCTTTACGATATTCTTGAAACAAAAATCAGGTTGGGCTTGATCCTTGCAGCAAACCACAAGGATCTACAAACCCTAAACCCTAAACCCTAAACCCTAAACCGTGCAGGCGGACGTCGGCCCTTTTCGACTGGTTTGTTTGGAGTCCAAGGGGCGCTCTGCCTCGTATCCGAGCTTCAGTACTCGAGCTTCCGAGACCCCACGGTTTAGGGTTTAGGGTTTAGGGGTTTAGGGTTTAGGGTTTAGGGTTTAGGGTTTGGCGTCGGGGTTCCGATTTTCGACCCGTAGCTGTGTACTGTGGGCCCGGTGGCAGCTGTGTTTGGAATGTTTCTTGCTATCTCTCCATCCAAACATCCTACACTGACCCCAAACCCTAAACCCCGAACCCTAAACAAGAAAGCTAAACCCTAAACCCTAAACAAAAAACCTGAACCCTAAACCCTAAACAAACAACCTAAACCCTAAACCCTAAACAAAAAACCCTAAACCAAAAAACCTAAACCCTAAGCCCTAAACAAAAAAAAACCTAAACCCTAAACCCTAAACCCTCATAAGTTTGCGCTTGCTCTGAGGCAGCGGCAGCATCTTCTGCGTCCGTGGGGAGAAGGCCCGAGGGTGTCATTCCATTCCCGGAGTCATGCAGTTTGCTTCCAGAATGGTCCATGTGGCCATCTAGTTAGATAGGGTTTAGGGTTTAGGGTTTAGGGTTTAGGGCCTAGGGTTTAGATAGATCTCATCGTATTATCGGGGCGTAAGTAACTAATAGTGGGAGCCCCCTATAGTGCCTATACAGAACAGACCATAACACACCCTAAACCCATTTCAATTGTCAAGGCCCCATATAAGACCCTATCATGTGCGCTTAAACATCCTTATGCACTACGTATAGAAACCCTCTGAGCTCCGTTCGAAACCGACAGAGACCTAAACCCGAAGCCCGAAGCCCTAAACCCAGGCCCGCATCTCTGAACCTGAGACCGAAACCCCAAAACCTAAACCTGAAAGTACCAAACCCGAAGCCCCAAACCTGAAAGTACCAAAGCCGAAGCCCTAAACCTGAAAGTACCAAAGCCGAAGCCCTAAACCTGAAACGACCAAACCCGAAGCTCAAAAGTACCAAAGCCGAAACCCTAAACTCACCCACTTTTTTGTAGGTTCTTATTATAAAGGGTTTAGGGTTTAGGGTTTAGGGTTTAGGGAATTATAAACCCTAATATGGGATTTATAGGGACCCTGCAAAAAAGTAGGTTTTGGGTTCTTAAGGGAAACCTTAAACTCGAAAGCCGAAACCCTTCGCTAGCTAGGCCGCCTCGCTCCTATCTTTGGCCTTTGCCTCTGCGGGTTCGCTGCTTCGTGCCTTGGCTGGAGGGGGGTGTGCAGACTGTGGCTTGTTTTGAGGTTTAGGGCTTATAGGGCTTAATGTATGATTTAGGGTTTAGGGTTTAGGTAAGTTTTAGGGCTTAATGTATGAATTAGCTTGGGTTTAGGGTTTAGGTAAGTTTTAGGGCTTTTATGTATGAATTAGGGTTTAGGGTTTAGGTTCAAGCCTCTACGTAGATCCCACGCTATCGGCCTCCCCTTGCCTTCACGCTATAGACCCTAAGATCCTGAACCCAAGCCCCCATGCTTGAATCCCGACATTACAGAAGACAGGGCTTCCACGAGCTGTGTTTGGGAGAATCTTGGTGTGTGTAATATAGTGTCCTTAATACTATGCTATTTTTTTCGGGGGGGGTTCAATTATTACAAATATAGTATATTATACCCCAAAACCCTATTCAAATTATTCAGGCCCCTACATTAGAGTAGACTTGTCGTCCATGCGGTAATAGCCCGGCTGGCTCCGTCAGCAGAAGCTTCACGCGACCAGGTGCGATGAAAGGTGTCTGGCAGCATGTGCCTTGGCTTTGAGGTTTCGTAAGTTTGCGGTTTCCTTATTGAATTCCGGCAGCACCTTGTTTCTTGTCTCACTTAAGGGCTGAGTAGGTAACCTTTAGCCTTTCGGGTATAATACTACTATAATTCAAAAGGTTAACCTTTTTTTGGCTAAAGCATAGTTTAAGTATATCAGCACAGTCACACCTAAAACCTAAACCCGGAAGCATGGTTTAAGTATATCAGCTTGGGTTTAGGGTTTAGGAGTGACTGCAGCTACTTGCAACTTGTTCGAAAAATCTGGGCAAGCGCGCTTTCATTGTTCTTGTAGCTATAAAACCACTTATGACCTTGCGCGTAGGGGACTTCGTATGATGATACCCTTGCCCTCGCGTACCAGGCTTTCCCGCTTGGCAACTTTAGGGCCATAGTATTCTTTATGGGTACTTTGGCCAGGGAGATGTTAAGGCAAGTTGAATGGTTGCACCGAAAGCCTAATTGCTATTCGAAGCTGCATGTTTGTGTTTCACTGTGTTCCGAATTTCTATCCTACTCTGCCAAAATGGCAGCCTTCTTTCGCTTAAGTAGCTTGGTTCCTGCAAGGGTGTGTTTTCTACATGCTTCCTCTCTTCCTATGTACATTCGTACTGTGTATGTTTGCTCACGTGCCGGGCTCTTCTTGCTTGTATTGTCCGTGGTTGCTTTCCTCATTTCTGTTGCACAAAGTTGATTGGGATCCCAGGAACTCCTCAGCGTCTCCGTGACGCCGATGCGGCGATTGGACTTCATTCAGAGAGAGAGAGAGAGAGAGAGAGAGCGAGAGAATAGAGCGATCAACATAGGGACTGCAATAGTTGGACTAGGGTTTTGGGTGTATTGCATTATACAGAGGAGCCCGGAGGAGTGGCATCGGTAATCATTTTGGCTTCTGAATCATGTGAGCAGCACTGAATTCTCAGCATACTAGGCCCTTACTGAGCAGGGATATAAAGTTGTATGCCATTTTGTGCAAGGTTCGTGGCCCCAGCTAACTCACATCCCCAATACCGCCAAAAAAAGAGCCTTGCAGAGGTGCACTGAAGCACTTCTAGGAGCACGATCGATACCTCAGCTCAAAAGAAACTCTATCCTAAGCTTACGCTGCACTGCAAAAGAAGTAAATCCTAAGCTCCGAGCCCGGAGCTTCGGCAAAAAAAACACTTCCCTTAAAAACTACGCCCTACACCCTAAACCCTAAACCCTAAACCCTAAACCCTAAACCCTAAACCCTAAACCCTAAACCCTAAACCGGAACCCTAGGCTTGTCTTCTGGAGTGGCTTCTGGTCATTCTGGATCACGCTGGCCATGGTCTTTGTGAATGAGAAAGGGGAGGTCTGGGACCGGGCTTGCAAAGATACTGTAGGGGCCTCAATAACTACCTATTTTGTTTGGGGCCCAAAACCCTATTCCAATTATTAAGGCCCCTGTATTCGAGGAATGCTGTGCCCGAAGATTCTAGGTAACTCATGATCATCTTCTCCCCCGAATACTGAGGGTTTAGGGGCGTCGGGATTTAGGGTTTAGGGGTATTGAGTAGATACTTTGGGCCCTGAAGGATACAGTGACCCCAATCCCCGAATGCGGACAGACCTCGGAACTCCCAAACGACTTGACCCCAAGCCTAAACTGGTCCCCTGTTGGGGCTATATTAAAATTGATCATGTTTAATCTATTGGGTTTTATTACAACAAAAATTTAAACTTGTAGTCATCAAGGACCCAGTAAACCTTACTACGCAGAAGACCCTGCACGTCATTCTATGGCTGTTACAGCTGTCTCGGGGTATATTACAGTACATTCAATACCCTCATGTATATATATATATATACATACACGCATGCATGCATACATACATACGTACATATACATACATACAGCATATCGACATATACATACATGAATCCAGTAGTATACGTATACATACATGTATAAGCTATGTATGTGTATGTATACATAAATATATATATATATACACATGTGTGTGTACAGGTTAATCAACTGGTTGTTTATGTATGTATCCATTTGCTTATGCAGTTTATTGTTTGGTTTGTATATTCATGTTCTTGATGATACTATTGCTAGTCGCTCAGACCTCCATAGAGCCGGACCCTGAAGGCATTTGCGCACTTTGCAGATGCTTCCAGAGAAGCGAAGATGTCGTGCCCTGGCCCTTACCTCGCCTCGAGCGGCTATGAAGCTGTTCAGTTTTTGTTTGTCAGTTCTTTGTCTGGAATACTGGGGAACATAATCGGTAATCCCATGTTTCATGTGCCCGGAGCAACTGAACCCATGCATGATGCTTAGCCGGTGTCATATCTTTCAAATGGAAGCCATCGAAACATCAGAAGCCTTAAAGCTTCCGAAAGCAGGCCCCCACTGCAGCCTTTGAAGCCTGACCAAGCAGGCCTGAGGACAGTTTAGAAGTTAGGCAGCGTTTATCATCTCACAACCATTGCACAACACATGGGTGGTTGTCAAAATTATGGTCCCCTTTTGGGTCCTTATTATAATACGGCACCTATTATTTAGGGTACCCCAAAAGGGACCCTAATTTTGACAACTACCCACATAAATAAACAGCGAGCTTGACCGACCACGCCTGCGATACAGCTTTCTCACGAGGTTCCTGTTCTCCATCTTTGCGGCGGTTGCACCTTGGCTTGTGCAGGAGACATCCTTGTGGAGTATTGAACCCCAGACCCCCAACCACAAAATCCCAAAGCTTCAACCCCAAACCCTACTTGTCGCAGCCCCTCAAGCTTTATCCCTTTTAATATTAAATCTTCAACACCTCGGTCTCAAACCCTACCCTAATTCCTGAGCCGTTAACTAGCCCCTTGAACCTGGACTCCAAACCCCCAAAAAGATTGCCGAAAAGTATTGAGGATCGAAGGCTATTGCAACATGCTTCAACAAGACGTATCAGTATCGACAAGGCTGTACTCAACAACATGTTCATGACTAGCTAGTTGTGACGCATGATATAACGATATAGTACCAGACATGATGCACCCAACCTCGATCGTTCAGACTTTCTTTGTGAGTAGAGGAGCACGGACCGTCTGCAAAGTTAGAGGCCGAGTTGCACAAACCAATATCGACACATGTTTGTTTCTCCAATACTGGAATCAATCAACTCCCAGCAAAACTTGTTTGCCAACATGCTGAACATGAGGCCCTCAACATTTCGCAGTGCTACGCAGCAACTTGGCGCGTAATGCGGGACCGGGAAGGGGCGGTTTGGTTCACACATCTGGCTCCTAGCATGCAGGGCTGGTATAGGACTGACAGCATGGGTTTACATTTCAGGCGTGTTTATGGGTGCTGACATCCAAGTGTTGCGTTTAAGGTGCTGGGCATGCTACGCCCTGCACCCTAAACCCTAACCCTAAATATTAACCCTTAAACCAAAAACCCTAGGGCCCTTGGGTTCTGGCAAGCTCAGAGACACCAAGAAACACACTTGCAGAATGCCGAGCAGCAATGCGAAAGTAAATCCTAATGCCCTAAACCCTAAACCCTAACCCCTAAACCCTAAACCCTAACCCCTAAACCCTAAACCCTAACCCCTAAACCCTAAACCCTACAGCTCTAAACCTCTAAAAATCCCCAGAGCTCCAAACTGGTGCATGGACCATGTAGCCTCAAATCTTTCTGTCGGGGCCGCCCCGACCCAAATGCCTATACCCGAAATTGTTGATAAGACTTTTGCGGCTTTCTGAGTTTCGGCTGTAGGAGGTGGTTACCCATAGGCTCCAAAGTAGTTCTTGTTTGTGGTGTATATTTAGGACTCTATAAGGTAGTCCCAAAAAAGGAACCACTATGGAGCCTATGGGTAGTGCATCTTTGTAAATCAAGTGATGCCCTCGACTCCACGCTACACTCCCTTGAGCGCTGAATCCCCCGACCAAATCCTGGAGGCTCTGATGCTGAAGCTTGAGTAATATAGGGGCATTTATGATTAGAACCGGATCTGGGGGGGGGGGGGGGGGGG
>CAJNDV010032016.1:10752-25435 GCA_905221635.1 Symbiodinium sp. CCMP2456 | reverse complement strand
AGGGATCCTTAAAGGAGTCCTTAAAGGAATCCTTAAGGGATTTATAGGGTTTAGGGTTTAGGGTTTTGGGTTTTGGGTTTTGAGTTTAGGGTTTAGGGTTTTGGGTTTGGGGTTTAGGGTTTAGTGTTTGGAGACTCCAATATCCCTTAATTAAGGAATATTCCTTAAATTAGAGTAGGATCCCCTTAATATGATTTAAGGTATATTCCTTAATTAAGGGATATTGGAGTCTCTGGATTCCGGGCTAGATTTAGTGTTTGGGGTTCCGGGTTTGGAGTTTATGGTTTAGGGTTTAGTGTTTGGGGTTTGGAGTTTAGGGTTTAGGGTTTGGGGTTCAGGGTTTGGAGTTTAGGGTTTAGGGTTTGGGGTTCAGGGTTTAGGGTTTAGGGTTTGGAGTTTAGGGTTTAGGGTTTGGGGTGTAGGCTTGAGGGGGTTGAGGGTTTAGGGTCTAGGGTTGCATCGGACTCAACCGAGCGGTGCCTTGTAGTTGTCATCACTGTTCTGGTTACTGTTCGTGTAAGTATATGATCAGTATTTCTTTTTGCGCGAGGTTGGCGTCCGTAGTTTGCTTTCCGTAGTTCATACTGTATGTACTTCTTTAGGCCTTTATATTCTTATTGTACCCTAAACCCTAAACCATCACGCGTTTTTGCTCTTGTAGATCGGAGTGCTGGGGTCTTTGGCTGTAGGGTATGGGGTTTAGGCTTTAGGGTTAAAGGTATTTTTTGGCCTTAGCTTTGGACTCTGGGTGTGCAGCTGTTTGTCCAGGATTTAACTGGCAGTTCATGGGGCTAGGGTTTAGGGTTTAGGGTTAGGGTTTAGGAGTAGTTTAAGAGTAGTTCATACCCCAAGCATAACTGTGGCAAGCTACCGTTCGCAACTATATGCCCAATGAACGCTTGCAATCCTACCTATACCTACCCACGAACACTTGACTGTATAGTAAACCCCAAAAAAGTTGGAAACCGGGTTAAGGACAAATAGTCCTGGCATTCCCTAGACATTACTCTGAAGGATTGAGGCTATTGGGTTTCCAACTTTTGGGCTCCTACTATAGCTGCTTCGCCGAACCTTGGCTGAGATGTGTTTAGGGTTTAGGGTTTAGGGTTTCAGGGTTTAGGGTTTAGGATTTAGGGTTTGGGGTTAGGGTTTAGGGTTTGCAACACAGGTGCGTTGACAACGCATTTCCGAGATGCTCCTCCTATTTCAGTTGCCAGAATGCAAAGGCACCTACCCCTAAAAATGCAGCAACATGCGGCTTCGCTCGAACGCTCATATTCAAAGAAGGTTTTTGTGTCATGGTATGATGAAAAGTGCGGAGATCATGTAAAACTGATGCCGGTAGACCCCTCCCAGGAAAAAAAAGCATTCACATGCCGACGTGCATGTTCAATGCGTGTTTTTGCGTTCGTTTGGCATATTAGGACAATATTATCGTGTTGCTGGGTGCGAACTGCAACAGCCACTGCCAAAGTGTGGGGCCGTAAAAACTTAGAACAGGGTGTTCTGGGTACGCACAGCATAACAAAGGTACTTTGGGACGACAAGGGAATACGAAAAGGATCATCGGACTTAATAAGTAGGGTTATAACTAACGTAACTATACTTATAACCCCTATTAGGGGACTTGTAACCTTACTAAGTCCCATGATGCTCCAAGTACCAATAGTTAGGTAACGAATAAGGCCCCTAAACGTCGGTAGCGGAGGCTCACTTGACCAATGAAGCTAAAAGAAGCCGTGAAGTAGGAGCCCGAACTCTTTCGCGATGTTGCCTTTTTGACTAACAACCACTGCGTTTTTACGGTCCCTAAGCCAGTTGGCCTACAGGAAACCGATACTTAAAGCAGCTTCACCTTTCTGTAATTGTCTCAACGGGCGACCTCGTAAGGCACCACAACGCAGAATTGTTTTCGAATGCTTCGTCTGCTCATGCTCAGGGTTTAGGGTTTTTTTTAAATTTAAATGCACTAGCCCCTTTTCTCACAGGAGGTCAAGAAGCTCGCTCAGTTTGAGCGTGCACTGCACTTCTCGGGTTTAGGGTTTAGGGTTTAGGGTTTAGGGTTTAGGGTTTAGGGTTTAGGGCATGCTCTAGGAGAGTGCTGCAGGAGGGCTCCGACAGCGGCTTTCCCTGGACTTCTTTGAGGACAAGCACCAAGAAGAGGGCTGGGGAGCTCTCTAAGACAACTTTGTCGTAGCATAAGTACAGATGGTTGTGGTCTATACTGCGCATCTCCGTGGTTTAGTAAAATGCAGGTAGCAGCCACGGCAGTAGCAGCTATGACGGCCAGAGGCAAAAATTACCTTTACAGCAACAAGCACTACCGTCAAGTTCATGGTTGCCGCCTTCTGCCGGATGGACCCTGAAGCTTGAACCCTAAATAAACTGGGTTCTTGTTAAGGGATCTAATTTAAGTTACCATAATAGGGATCTATAGTAAATAATATGGTTTCCTTATTCTGGTAACTTAAATTAAATCCCTGAACCTTGAACCCTGAGTAAACTTCGTGTTCCGACATCCAAGGGCCCTGCAGAGTGGCGAGGGCTGCAAAGGACCTGTCCGCTGCCTGGAAGGACGGTCGTAGGTCTAGGTGGGTTCGTGTTAAGGGATTTAATTTAAGATACCATAATAAGGAAACCATATTATTTACTATAGATCCCTATTATGGTAACTTAAATTAAATCCCTTAACAAGAACCCAGTCTAGGTGGGACTGCTTCCCTTGCTTGCACAGCACCCCCCCCCGTAACAATAACACACACCTTCCAAAAAAATTGGCACTCATCACCGCCGTATAAACCTTCTTTGAGTGGGGCAAGAGAAGGAGCAGTGGCAAGAGCGTGAGCGTGAGCAAGAGTAACGGCAAGAGCAAGCGAAGGAGCAACAGCACGAGCAAGAGCAGGAGCAAGAGCAAGGGCAGGAGCAAGAGCAGGAGCAAAAGCAACAGCAAGAGCCGGAGCAAGGGTAGGAGCAAGAGTAGGAGCCAGCTCAAGAGCATGAGCAAGAGCAAGAGCCGCAGCGGGAGCAGAAGCCACAGCACGAGAAGGGCAGGAGCAAGAGCAAGATTCCTCAAAAGTGACGGTAGAGATAAAAATAATAAAAAGAACCTAACTATGAAGCATGGTTGAAGGCTTCTATCGGGATTCCCCCCCTTAATATCAAGGTTAGGTGTAGAGTTAAGGGTTCAGAGCTTAAGGTTTAGAGTTGGATGGGGTGAAGCCCGAGGATGAGAGCCTAAGTAATGTAGGGGCCTTAATAATTAGAAGAAGGTTGTTCCTTTAAAGGGTTCCTTAAAGGGTTGTATAGGGGCTACTATAAGGGTTTAGGGTTTGGGGTTTGGGGGCCTTAAGAATTAGAATAGGGCTTTGGGACCCATTATACTATAATTACAATAAGGAACACCAAAAATAGTAATTATAGGTAATTGTTTTGGCCCCTACATTAAGCCTCCATAACCTGTTGAGAAGCCCAGGCCCTGTTCGGGTTTGAAGGGGCGGCTCGAGTGATGGGGAGCATCAGGCAACTGTGGGAGAGTCAGTGAGAACATGAAGCGGCTTAGGGTTTTAGGGCTTAGTGTAGGGTTAGGGTTTAGGGTTTAGGGTTTAGGGTTTAGGGTTTAGGGTTGTGGGAACATGAATCGGCTTAGGGTTTAGGGCTTAGTGTAGGAACCTGATTAAGAAACCCTGGCTCTTTATTAGGGTTCTTAATATGAGCCCTAATATATAGGGCTTATAGGGCCAGGGTTGCTTAATCAGGTTCCTACATTAGTAGGTTAAGGCTTAGGGTTTGGGGTTTCTTGGCTGACTCCTGAACCCCTCCTAAAAGTTAAACTTTTAGCTTACTAACTATAGTTTATATTGAAACCCAAAAAGTTAAAGTCCTAGGAGCCAACCAGAAGAACCTCAAGGTTTAGGGTTTCGGGTTTACCCGTCAGCATTGTCAAGAGAACCCTGGCTCACGCCAGTCTAGATATCATGACATGCCACCGCCGTTTCTGCGTCTAAACCCTAAACCCTAAACCCTAAACCCTAAACCCTAAACCCTAAACCCTAAACCCTAAACCCTAAACTAAACCCTAAACCATCAGGACACGTCCATATCACAATTAACGCCGGTCGACTAAAGGATCGGTCAGGACCGAAAAAAAGGGGCCGTAATCGTTCTGACAAGTACAGCCGGGCTAGATCCGTAACTCTCTCAAACCCTTCAATCCCAAACCTAAAGGCTAAACCCCAAACCCTGCCATCCTAAAACCTTCAATCCTAACACCCAAACCCTAAACCCTTCCATCCCAAAACCCAAAGTCTAAACCGCGGACACCCTAAGATGCAGCCTCCGGCCCTGTGTTGGGCTCTGCTTTCGGCGGCATCAACAAGGCTTTAGGGTTTAGGGTTTAGGGCTTAGGGGCTTTAGGGATTTAGGGTTTAGGGTTTTGGGTTTAGGGGCTTTAGGCTTTAGGGATTTAGGGTTCAGGGTTTAGGGTTTAGGGGCTTTAGGGATTTAGGCTTTAGGGTTTAGGCTTTAGGGTTTAGGCTTTAGGCTTTAGGCTTTAGGGTTTAGGCTTTAGGGCTTAGGGCTTAGGCTTTAGGGATTTAGGCCTTAGGGTTTCGGGTTTAGGGTTTAGGATTCAGGGCTTAGGGGGTTTAGGGACCCTAACGCCATGTGGTGCGAAGCTCATGGCTACGCACTCTCTGGATTCGGGAGAGGGCCCTTGAGTAGCTGAAGATGCACAAAGGAGTCTGGCAAAGAGCTTCGGGTTTAGGGTTTAGGGTTTAGGGTTTAGGGTTTCGGGTTTAGGGTTTAGGGTTTAGGATTTAGGGTTTAGGGTTTAGGGTATTCTCCACCCTAAACCATACACCCACGACCCTAAGACCTAAACCCTAAAGCACTAAACCCTGAAACCCCCAAGCCCAGGATTAATAGAAATTGCTTGAGCTAATGTGTATGGCCATGTAGATTCCTGTATCATTGCTTTGCGTTCATGGTTTGACGGACAGAATAGAAGCATCGAAACGAAATTTCCAAAAACAATCGTGTTTCCGCGGCGCATATAGACATGCAACAACGAAGATTCCAAGATCAAGACCTGAACCCGGTCAATTTCTGGGTAAAGAGCAACGCTTCAAAGGGCCAAACAAGTCTGAAGGTCGAAGCAAGAGGCGAACCTCTGTCAAAACCCGGTCAAAACCCAATCAAAAATCCGGACCTGAACCCTAAACAGCTTCTATTAAACCCTGACCCCTACACTCTAAATCCTAAACCCTAGACCCTAAACCCTAAGCCCTAAACCCCCCAAAACTTTTCTATAAACCCTAACAACCCTAAACTCCTAAAGCCCCAACCCCGAGGACCGAGAGCAAAAATTGCTGACCCAAGCCCTCACCCCGAAGCCGAAAACTCACAGCGCTAATATAGGGTTTAGGGTTTAGGGTTTGGGGTGTAGGGTGTAGGGTTTAGGGTTTAGGATTTGGGGTTTAGGGTTGAGGGTGTACGTTTCAGGGGTTTTAGGGTTTAGGGCCCCAATAATTACCTATATTAATTTGGGGGCTCCTTATTATATTTATACTATAAATCACCCCAAAACCTTATTCTAACTATTAAGGCCCCTACACTATGCTCTGAAGCCGAAGCCTTCGAATCTGGGTGTAGGGTGTAGGATTTAGGGTGTAGGGTTTAGGGTTTAGTGTGTAACGTGTAGGGTTTAGGGTGTTTGGGTCTAGGGTTTAGGGCTAGGGTTTAGGGCTTAGGGTTTAAGTAGGGCTGAGGGCGATGCCTCTCGGAACAAAACGACATCCCACAGACCCAACGTCGCCCCGGCCCCGTGCTACTCCATACAACTCCTGATGGTCATAGACTGGGTTGGCCTTTAAACCCTCTGAGAAATATGTATATCAAGGGCCCCTTATAAACCCAAATAAGGAAAATAAAAAATGTCCCAAAAAACAACCTAATAGATTTATAAAACCCTAAACCCTAAACCCTAAACCCTAAACCCTAAACCCTGAATTGAAACATTCAACTACTGCTACCACCCCGGGGGTGCCACGTGCGCTCCCAGTCCATGGGGCTAAGTTGCCGAATGCTGCCATTAGAGGATGGGCAAATCGCTGGGTTCGGGCTCAGGGCTTAGGGTTCAGGGTTTATAGGGTTTGGGGTTTAGGGTTTTAGGGCTTAGGGGGTTGAGGGTTGAGGGTTTAGGGTTTGGGGTTTATAGGGTTTGGGGTTTAGGGTTTTAGGGCTTAGGGGGTTGAGGGTTTAGGGTTTAGGGTTTATAGGGTTTGGGGTTTAGGGGTGAGGGCGTAGGGGGTTGAGGGTTTTGTGTTTAGGGTTTGGGGTTTGGGGTTAACTAGCCCTAACCCCCACACCTAAAACTCTCAAGCCGTAAAATCCGGATCATCCAGAACTCACCAGCACTGGCAGGTGGGGGTACCTTCGCTCGCTCTATCATCTGCCTCGACTGGGCTCGAATCGGCTTTAGAGTTTAGGGTGTAGGGGGTCCATGTTGCTTCTTTGGGAGCTAGGATTAAGGGGACCCTTGGGGATATAGACCCACCCTTTTAAGAGAGCCAAAAGTAGGGTTCAGAAGGGGTACCCTTTAAGGGGTACCCCTAATAATACTACCTATATTCTTGGAGCTTACGGCTTTGTGGGGCTTAGGGCAAAAGGGTTTTAGGGTGCACCTCAACTCCATACCTCGGCATCTCTCGGATGAGGTAGGCAAGCCCTCTGCGAAGCGCCAGCAACGGATAGCAAAGCTCTAGCCCTCAGTCAAGCATGCTCGAGGAGCCCGCTGCAGTCTCTCGCCAGTGGGACGAACTCGTGTCGGCATTATCCGACGACTCCATGTCCCTCTGCTTGTCGCTGCTGGGGTTATCGTCCTGCTTGCCGTCGCCGCTGGGGTCATCGTCCTGCTTGCCGTCGTCGGCATCAACCAAAGGCCCCTCGTCCTTCCGCACCACGCCGATGCCGATGGCTCGCCATTTCCTGGAGCCGCAGCCCGGGTGCTGAGTGACCTCAGCATGTCAGCGACGGTCATGTGCCGGTTCATGGTGACCGAGCTGGTCTCCTTCGCAAACTTGTCGCACGAGAACAGGGCATCGTGGCATAAACAACCAAAAGAAAACACACATGTTGAACCCTCAACCCTAAACCGTCATCTTTTCGGGATCCGTTACAAGGAACCTAGAAGTGGCGTTTTGGTGATCAAGGCTCATGAGTTCACCGTGGCAGATGTGGCGCACGGCCAAACTCCTACCGACGGATTCCATTGTAGCTCGTTCTGGGGCTTTGGGGGTTACTTCATAGGATCCTGCATATAGAACACTGGTTAAACCAAAAAAGAGGGAGAGCACCCTAAACCCTAAACAGTTCAAGTGAAGCTCTGAAGCTCCTGACGACTCGCGCTTCGGAGCTTCGGAGCTTCAAAACAGGTAACCCTAAACCCTAAACCCCAAACCCTAACCGTAAGCCCCTCAACTCCTGAACCCTAAACTCTAAACCCTATAACCCTAAACCCTAACCCTAAGCCCCTCAACTCCTAAACCCTAAACCCTCCTGAACCCAAACCCAAACCCAAACCCCCTCAACTCCTAAACCCTAAACCCTATGACCCTATAAGCCTAGACCCTGAACCCTGAAGCCTAAGCCCCTCAACTCCTAAACCCTATAACCCCATAACCCTAAACCCTGAGCCCTGAGCCCTGAACCCTAGGCCCCTCAACTCCTAAACCCTAGACCCTATAACCCTATAACCCCAAACCCTGAACCCTGAACCCAAAGCCCCTCAAACGTGACCCTACAAATCTAGAAACCTTCGGCCCCGACGGGCCTTTTTGGGCTAAAGTCCCTGATGAAGGCTCCGGGTTTGGGTTTAGGGTTTAGGGTTTAGGGTTTTGGGTTTAGGGTTCGGGGTTTAGGGTTTCGGGTTCGGGGTTAGGGTTTAGGGTTGAGGGGGTTCCGTGTGGTCTAGGTTTAAGGTTTCGAGAACACAATGCTCAGCCCCGAGCCCTAAACGCCGAGAAACCTAAAATCTGAACCCTGAACCCTGGACCCTAAACCCTGAACCCTGAACCCTAAACCCCAAACCCTGACCCCAAACTCCCGAACCCAAACACCCATAGCCTTTCCGGCTCTAACCCTGGATGAAGCTCAAAGCCAAAAACACAAAAGTCAAGCTTCAATGCACCCTGTTCATCCATGTCATAGAGGGGTCTTCAAAACAGCTTTGGGTGCATATTATGCTGTAAAAGTATCTGAGTGCGGCGAAATCCTTCTAAACCTTAGAAACCCTTAGGTTTGGGGTCTAGGGTTGAGAACCCTAAACCCTAAACCCTAAACCCTAAACCCTAAACCCTACAGTTTAGGGTTTAGGATCTTCAACCTCCAAAGTGGAAGCCTTCCATAGGCTGTGACGGAGGCAGCTATGGCTTGACATGGCAAGGCCCCTCGAGACATGCCTGGCAGTCAAGACGCGGGGTTTAGGGGCTGTTTTTTTGGTTGGGTTCAGGGTTTCATGTAGGAACCTGTTTTAAAAAAAACTTAAAAAAAACCTGGCTCTATAGCCCCAATATATTAGGATCCACATAAGCAACCCCAATAAAGACCCAGGGTTTCTTAATCAGGTTCCTATGTTAGGACTTAAGGCTTTGGGTGTGGGGTGTCGGGTTTTGTTAAAGCCTAAACCCTCAACCCCGAACTATTTAGGGTTCAGGCATGGAAGGTTTAGGGTTCAGAATCTGCGTCTTCGGGCTCGGACGTGGGGGTTTGGGGATGAGTTTCCTATGATAGAGCTTTGCCTTCAGAACTATGCGTTTAGGGTTCTAACTTTGGGGCTTGGGGTTCCAGAATGTTTTTAGGGTTTAGGGTTTAGGGTTTAGGGTTTAGGGTTTAGAATGAGATATGGGTAGTTTTCTTATAAGGGTGCCGTACTATACTGAGGACCTAGAAAGGGACCCTGTTTTAGAGAACTACCACCCTAAGGGTCCATATACCCAAATAGTATATACTTTGGCCTTAATGTAGTCCCGATATAAGTACTTTGGGGCCAAAGTATATACTATTTGGGTACATGGACCCTTCGGGGAAGATGGACAAGAAGGCCAGCGGATTGGAGATGGCGCGTTGGTGGCGCTTAGGGTTGAGGGCTTTAGGGTTCTAGGGCTGAGGGTTTAGGGTTTAGAGTTTAGGGTTGAGGGTTGAGGGTTGAGGGTTTTAGGGCTTTAGGCTTTTAGGGTTTTAGATTTTAGGTTTTAGGGTTTAGGGTTTAGGGTTTAGGGTTTAGTGTTTAGGGGTTTAGGGGTTTAGGGTTTAGTCTGCCAAAGGTATCGGTGGCCTGTGAAGCCATAGACAGAATTCGCCGAAATCCTGCGGCCAGTGAGAGGGCATTCAGGGGGTTACTGCATAGCTGTGGGTCTTGGGATCCGTACCTGACCCTGCCTCGTCGCACGCACATGCCACCCTGAAAGAGCCCGTTTGAAATAGCAACGCGACGCACCCAGACACAGAGACGCAAACGGACAAGCCCTGCATGAAGTGTGCGGCGCCAACTATAGCAGCAATTTGTTGACTTCTTTCACATGACCCAGAACAGGCCAAGCTCTGCTTCCAAGGACATCAAGCAAACGTCGTGATCTCTACTTCCCGGTATCCGCGGAGGACAACTGGAACAAGGCACAAGCCCTGCTTTCTTGACGGCACAACCGAGAGGACCGCAAACGTTTACCCGCTACCAACAAGTGAACTCCAGCAAAAGAGCACGCTGAACACAAACCCTACATTTAAATTAAACCCTAAATCCCAAACCCTAAACCCTAAACTTCACACCCCAAACCCTTAACCAAGTATTTCCGCAAAACGCAGACGATGCGTTGACCATGCGATGCAGAGTTTAGCATGGTGCCCCTCCGAGGAGGCGATGTCGGAGGAGCACTGAGACCTCTAGGAGGGGTTCTAGGGTTTATGGTTCAGGGTTTAAGGGTTTAGGGTTTAGGATTTGGGGTTTAGGGATTAGGGGTTTAGGGTTCAGGGTTTAAGGGTTTAGGGTTTAGGGGCTTAGGGTTTAGGATTTAGGGTTTAGGGTTTGCGGGTTTAGGGGTTTAGGGTTTAGGGTGTGGGGCAAAATCCCGAACCTGGAGCCCGGCGACCCTATAAAGCCTTCCTTCTTAGGGCTCCTTATGATGATTCGGCTGATGATATAACTCCTGCACTACCCATCATAAGGAATATACCATAATTCCCATAGTTTAGGGTCCTTAAGGTACTGCAGGATGTATACTATCAACAGTTATCAACAGTTTTCCTTACATAAACCCTTAAAAAAGGGCTTCTTATTAGAACACGCAAAATACTACGAGTAATTATTAAGGCCCCTATATTAAGCTTGCCCAGCATCGCGCAAAAGAAGCCGACGCCGTTAACCCAAGCCCGAGGCATTCGGCCATAAATTCCACGCCCTAGAGCCCGAAGACCCCTAAACCCCATGGTTTAGGGTTTAGGGTTTAATGTAAGGGCCAAAATAATTAGAATAGGGTTTTGGTGTATATGATACTATATACTTATAACAAGGAGCCCCCAAAAACTATTGAGGCCCCTCTACGAACACGAACCCTAAACCCTAAACCCTAAACCCTAGACCCTAAACCCTAAAACCTAAACCCTAAACCCTAAACCCAAACCCTTTTTGGGCTTTGCCCTAAACCCTCGCGGTCTTCAGCGCCAACTGGCGGCCGTCGAGGACTGCCCGGAGCTGCGGATCACCTGCAACGGCTCTGGCCCCAAAGAGCAGAACTGGGGTTTAGGGTTTAGGTTTCAGGAATGGGGATTTAGGTTTAGGGTTTAGGGTTTAGGGCTTAGGATTTAGGTTTAGGGTTTAGGGTTTAGGGTTCAGGAATTGGGATTTAGATTTAGGGTTTAGGGTTTAGGGCTTAGGATTTAGGTTTAGGGTTTTGGGTTCAGGAATTGGGATTTAGGTTTAGGGTTTAGGGTTTAGTGCTTAGGATTTAGGGTTTAGGGTTTAGGGCTCAGGAATTGGGATTTAGGTTTACGGTTTAGGGTTTAGGGCTTAGGATTTAGGGTTTAGGGTTTAGGGCTCAGGAATTGGGATTTAGGTTTAGGGTTTAGGGCTTAGGGCTTAGGATTTAGGGTTTAGGGTTGAGGGTTCAGGAATTGGGATTTAGGTTTAGGGTTTAGGGTTTAGGGCTTAGGGTTGAGGGTTTAGGGTTTAGGGCTCAGGAATTGGGATTTTGGTTTAGTGTTTAGGGTTTAGGGCTTAGGATTTAGGGTTTAGGGTTGAGGGCTTGGGCCCTGAACCCGAAAACCGTAATGAAGCTCTAATGCAGGAGCTGATTGAGAAACCCCCTGTCTATAGGGCTTGCAAGATGTGTCCTCTTATTCTGAGGAATTTGCATCCGGGTGTTTTGTAGGTAGGTTCCTGCATCAGTTCCGTCGCAACATTTGGGTAGTTCTGTAAATTAGGGTCCCCTTTTGGGGTCCTGTTTATAAGGGTGCCGTACTATATTTGGGGGCCTACAAAGGGACCCTAATTTAGAGAGCTACCCATTCAGATTTAACCCTAAACCCTGAACCCTAACCCTGAACCCTAAACCCTGAAAACACTAAACCCTAAACCGTTCAGGGTTTAGGGTTTAGGGTTTAGGGTTTAGGGTTTAGGTGGCCCAGGATTTTCTCCGCGAACATGACGGATTCCCGCGCCAGATCCGACCGTTCTGCAGCAAGGGCACACAGAACGGCACAGGGACCAGCATCCACTCCCAGCTCAGCCGAAATGTCGAGCAGTTTAGGGTTTAGGGTTTAGGGCTCAGGGTTTAGGGTTTAGGGTCTAGGGTTTAGGGCGCTACTGCATCCGCTTCATCGCATGAGCAAGACAAGAAGCGGATGACGGAGACTTGGCGACCTTTCCTGCGGTCCAGTTTCCTCGTCACAGTACTGTCGGGGCCTTAATAATTAGAATGGGGTTTGGGGGGTATACTATGGTTGTAATCAGGAACCCCCAAAATAAACCCTAAACCCTAAACCCTAAACCCTAAACCCTAAACCTAGGTAATTATTGAGGCCCCTACATTAACACCACCCACGTAGAGGTGGTCTTTAGGATCCAAACGGTTCAGGGGATCCTGGGGGCCTTAGTAATTAGTTTAGGGTTTAGGGTTTAGGGTTTAGGGTTTAGGGTTTAGGGTTTAGGGTTTAGGGTGATTAGAATAGGGTTTTGGGGTCCCTTATAGAATAAGTATAGTCTAGTAAGGAACCTCCAAAAATAAAATAGATAAAGTATTGAGGCCCCTATAGCACACATCCAGATTCACAGCAAGAGACCAAACAAAAAAACTCCGTTGAATGCTCAAAGAACCAGTACTACCCCTACTTCTGCTGAAAATCCTGATGGCTTCGACGACAGCATACTCCCAAATTACTGCCCTGGCTGCTCCTTGGAAGCAATGCCCCTAAACCGTAAGTCAACAAAATTCCTAGACCCTAAACCCTCCAACCTGAACCCCTAAACCCTAAACCCAAAACCCCAAGCCCCAAGCCCCACAAAGGAGGGCCGACTTTCAGGGTTCAGGGTTTCGGGCTTAGGGTTTCGGCTTTAGGGTTTAGGCTGTAGGGGTTTGGCGTTTAGGCTTTAGGGTTTAGGCTTGGGGGGTTTGGCGTTTAGGCTTTAGGGTTTCGGGCTTTCGGTGGAGGGTCTAGGCAAAGAACCGAAACCAAAGCCCCCCCGAGCTCCTTATGCCCTCAACTCTGAGCCCTTTAGAGGCCTTACTGTAGGCCTTAATAGTTACGGTTTAGGGTTTGGGGTTTAGGGTTTAGGGTTTAGGGTTTAGGGTTTAGGGGAATAGAAGTTTTGGGGTATATTATGCTAGACTTATAACAAGGAGCCCTCAAAATAGTAGGGGTAATTACTAAAGCCCCCTATGTTACTTTAGGGACACCTGTAGCCCGAAAACCTACTTTGAAGGGAATGATTCGGGAAGCAGGACCAAGAGGCATATTTAGCCCTGAACCCTAAAACAAAAACCCTGCGCCCTACACCCTACACCCCAAATGCTTAACCCTACACCCTGCATCGAAGCCAGAGGCCCCCCACCGCCATTCGCAACCACACTCTTGAGCTCTTTCTTCGCCTGACACAGGTTTTTTTGGGGGGGGCCTTGCTTGTTCTCAACCTGTTTCGTTTCGGGTAAATCTGCAATACTTCTGGACATATGGGTTGTTGGGAATAAGCTTTTGGCTTCAAAACTCTTATGGTGATAAAAACCTTTAACGAAGCCGGATTACTCAACGCCAAAACGTGCTTGCGAAGGGCCAGGCCTCTAGGCACCTGGAGGTTCATCATGGGTTTAGGGTTCATAAGCAGAGTAGCTTTAATTAGAACCCGATTCAGGGGCCTTCTAACCCAACATTATAACCATCCCTAAACCCTAAACCCTAAACTGAACCTCAAAGTACCTCAAAGCCCGGGCCGTCTACAGGGGTTTGAAATTGTATAACTTGCGCGGCTTCGGGCTCACGGCTTCGTGTTTTTTTTTGATTTGGGGGTTAAGGGTTTAGGGTTTAGGGGTTTACGGTTTAGGCCTTACCTGGACCCTAAAGAATCAACCCTCTTCAGGGTTCCTCCTTATGATTTCCTTAAATTAGCCCTTACTTGGAGGGTCGGGAGACTGAGTAAGTAGGCAATAAGTAGACTTATAAGTACCCTAAAAGGGACCCTAATTAAGTTATAGTACTTGTAAGTCTATAAAATAACCATTTACTAAGTCCCCCGACCCTCCAAGTAACAACAGGGCAGGTTCTTTGGGGCCCAGGTAGGACTTCAGGCCCGGGGTCTGGGGTAGAGGGGGTTTCGGGTTTAGGGTTTAGGGTTTAGGGTTTAGGGTTTAGGGTTTAGGGTTTAGGGTTGAGGGTCCATTTAGGCTCTAAGGTTTGGGGTTCAGGGGTTTTGTCGGTGGCCGAAAAGACCTACGCTTCTTAAGGAACTATACATAGAATCCTGAGAGACCTATCTTTCTCAGGAACTATATATAGAATCCATACTAAGGAGCCCTAAAAAGGGTAGGTCCTTTCGGCCACAGGTAGGGTTCAGGGTTTCGGGTGTTCGACTTCGGATTTGGAACCCAGCGAGTCCAACCGGAACGGTCCCAGAACGGGGAGCTCTGTGCATAGGACCATAGGAGCCCTTTCGGGTTTAGGGTTTAGGGTTTAGGGTTTAGGGTTTAGGGTTTAGGGTTTAGGGTTTAGGGTTTAGGGTTTAGGGTTTAGGGTTTAGGCCCTTTCGTGAGAGCCTACGACCGAAAAAGCCGAAATCCCGGAAAGATGCCGCGGAAGCATCCTAAAGACCCAAAAAGGGGTCGGACTCACCATTTATGCAATCGACATATGAGTAGTTCTCTAAATTAGGGTCCCTTTGGGGGGTCCTCTTTATAAGGGTGCCGTACTATATTGGGGACCTTAAAAGGGACCCTATTTTAGAGAACTACCCATATGTTTAAATATAGTTCCCATGTAATTATAGTACAACATACCCCAAGACCCTATTCTAATTTTTACGGGCCTCATGTTGAACACATGGGGGTTTCCGAAAATAGGGGACCCTAATGTAGTACCCTAAAGAATAGGATCCTTAATACAAGGACCCCCAAATAAGGTACCCCCTAACTTTCGGAAACTCCCA
>CAJNDV010032016.1:0-10364 GCA_905221635.1 Symbiodinium sp. CCMP2456 | reverse complement strand
ACCCTAAACCCTAAACCCCTTATTTTCGGAAACTCCCACATTGCAGACAGGTCAGCATGGGGGCACAATCAAAGGATAGGGTTTAGGGTTTAGGCCCTGAAGCAGGCGTGTCACGAATCCTACGCTGACATCCTTGGCCTGTGTTTTCGGTTTAGGGTTTAGGGTTTAGGGTTTAGGGTTTATGGTCCCTTTATTCTGAAACCCGAAACCCCAAAACCTAACTGCCACATCAGTGTACCCCCCCCCCCGCCCCCCCGCCCCCGCAGACGTGCAAGCTCCTGTCAGTCGTAACCCCTGAGACCGACCTTTGTCCTAAGTCCAGAACCACCCTAAACCCTCAACCCTGAGCCCGATGGTTCAGGGTTTTTTTTCATCACCTCTTTTCCTTCCGCCTGAATAGGTGTCCAGAATACCACGTTGGTTGAGGACGGTTTAGGGTTTAGGGTTTAGGGTTTAGGGTTTAAACCCCCAGACCCCAAACCCTAAACCGTAAACCCTAAACCGTAAACCCTAAACCCTAAACCGTAAACCCTAAACCCTAAACCCTAAACCCTAAACCCTAAGACCCTAAGAAGCGGGTTCCCGGACTCGGGCAACGCCTCTGTCTCGGACAGCTTCTGGGGCTCGCCTGGCATTGGAGGATGAGGGTGGAGCTCCGTTAGGGTGTACAGTAGGGGTTTAGGGTTTAGGGTTTAGGGTTCAGGGTTTAGGGTTTAGGGTTTAGGGTCTGAAGGGTGTTCTTAATCTTGCGTGTGTGGGTTGGGGGTTCAAAGTTTACCGTGCGGTTAGGTCAGAGGTGCTCACAGGTGTGTGGAGCACACCCAAGCCGCTCGCCGTGCGTAGCAACCCACCCCAAGCAACCGTTGTGGGTTTAGTTCTAAACTCTTCGAGGCCCTACACTACAGGTAGGCTTTCCTGTGGACTTCGGCATCACCGACGGGGACCGCTACTTTGAAAGAGGTCCAGGCAAAAGCGAGGCGGACAGCAATGGCCTTCGACAGGATGGTCGTGTCGGATGAACCGACAAACGATTGGGGTTTCGTTGAGGCCGTCTTGGATTCAAGGAACATGGACTAAAATCGAATCGATCTTCGGCAGGGTTTCTACCGTCTTGGTACAGAAAACATAAAACAGTAAACACGGGAATGATTGAAATAGCACAAATCGGAGTGCTGCGAAGCTGATGAAGCTGTCTTAACGGCATGCATGACAATCAGAAGCAGGCAGTGCTGGATGTGGGGTGGTTTTTTAGGCTGTAATGGCGGCTCCCGATCGGCATGGTCTTATGTTGGGCAAATTCAGGAGACCACGCCATGGTTGAATTGCACTAAGCTGGGGGCTGTGGCAGTTCTCGTGGAATGACACACACAAGCAGGCAGTGGTTCATGTGGGCTTTCTGTGAGGCTGTCTTCGAGTGCAGATCAGCACAGCTTCTGTTCCATACTGGGCAAACGAAACCCTTGTTGCTGTGGTGCCTTTCTCACAGAGTCGCCTCAAATGTCGAAGTATTGGTCCTCGTCCTTTTCGGGGTACCACTATGTGACGTAATATGTCGGCCTTAGCGTTTATTGCCCCGCCACGGAAAGCATCCAGCCCGGCAGGCATGCGACTAGTTCTACAAAGGCTCCACGTAGCGTTCTTTGGCCGCTTTGGACTCCGCGTGGCGGCTGTCGAACGGTCAACGAAAGCTTTTGGGTTCGCGGCTTCGGCTTTAGAAGTATAATGTAGGGGCCTGAATAATTAGAATGGGGTTTTGGGGCCCATTAAACTCTAGTTATAATAAGGAACCCCCCAAAATTATACTAGTAAGTCTTTAGGCCCCCAGTATAATGTAGGGGCCTTAATAAGTAGAATGGTGCCCATTATACTATAATTCCAACAAGGAGCCCCCCAAAATTAGATTAGTAATTCTTTAGGCCCTAAACCCTAAACCCTAAACCCTAAACCCTAAACCCTAAACCCTAAACCCTAAACCCTAAACCCTATTGGGGTCGCAGATTGGAGCCTTTCGGTCCTAGGTGCCTTGCGGGTTTTCAGGGTCAACTCCTGGGGCTTTCAGGGTCAATCGGCAATCGCAGACTCTTTGTTTAGGGTTTAGGGTTTGGGTTTAGGGCTTAGGGCTTAGGGTGTAGGATTTAGGATTTAGGGTTTAGGGTTTAGGGTTTAGTGTTTAGGGCTTAGGGTTTAGGGTTTAGGGTTGAGGTGTAGGATTTAGGGTTTAGGGTTTAGGGTTTAGGGTTAGGGTTTAGGGTGTAGGGTTTAGGGTTTAGGGTTTAGTTACTGTAAGCAAAATACGCATGATGATACTCAACTAAGCTGTTCAATAAGTAATTGGGTAAAAGTATATACTTTTTTGGGTGAGTTATATTTTATTAGGAACCAATATCCTAGAATGGGTACAAGAGGACAGCATAAAACAGGTTGCAAACAAGCTTCCCCTTTGCCAATGATGTTGTCTCAGTTTGTTTCACAGCAGTGCTGCCGGTACAACGATCCCAGATAGCCCGCCTCCGGAAACGATGCGATGCTCTTCTGGCACGTCCGCTTTCTGGCACACACTCGGAGGTATGGAATTGGGTCGACGAAGATTGATACAAAATGAAGGCCGACATGCTCAGAGTCTTTATCTGTCAAGGTTGTCTGCGTGCTTTGTAATGATTACATCAGCTAGCAGCTAGCAGCAGCGAGCCGATACACGACATGAGAGTTTCTACCGCACAGTATTGCACAATAACCTACAAACCTAATGTGGTACGCTTGCGGCAGCAGCCACGTCTGCACACCCTGGGATGAGAAGACCGCACTCACCAAGTCGACCCTTCCAAAACACAATTCGAAATCAGCCCGGATACCCAGTCAAAGCGTGCTTCCCCGGCCCTGGAGTGGGCGAAGTAGTAGCTTGTCTCCCCTTTCACGGCGATGGAGTTCTGACAGGACGTGCCGGCGCTCAGAAGCAAACTGCACTCCCTAAACCCTAAACCCTGAACCCTAAACCCTAGACCTTATGCATCTTGCGATGCCATGAGCCGACGCCAATGGCCTTGCAACAACCCAAGGCCATAATGTAGGGGCCTTAATGGTTAGAATAGGGTTTGGGGTATATTTTTCTAGAAGAAGGAGCCCCCAACATAGCATAGCTAATGATTCAGGCTCCTATGTTTGGGGTTTTTTCCTTTACATGTAATCAGGAACCCCCAAAATAATGTAGGTTAAAGAGCATGGGCTTGACAAACGGCCAGCACGGAAAACTTCGGGGCACTGGGAGCTGGTTCTGGAGCACAGCGGCCCAAACTGGAAAACATTGAAAGGCAAGAGCTTGGAAGGGTTTAGGCTTTAGGGCTTCGGGTTTGGGGTTTAGGGTTTCGGGTTTAGGGTTTAGGGTTTAGGGTTTAGGGTTTAGGGAAGAGCTTGGAACAGCTTGGACGTGCTTTGGCCAAGGGCCGTGAGGGCTCTTCAGATGCCACGGCGGCACCGTGGGAAAACCTGAAACAGAACTAGAACCCCATGTGAAAAAAAGAATGAACCTTCAACCCTAGAATCCTAGACCCCAGGATTGTGAGCCGAACACCACCAGCTTGGCCCATCCGTAACCCTAGCCCTAAACCCCCCTGTAACCCTAAACCCCTACACCCCTAAACCCCTAACCCTAAACCCGAATGCTCTAAACCCTTAAACCCCTGACCCCTAAAACCGCTAAACCCCTAAACCCTAAACCCTAAACCCTAAACCCTAAACCCCAAACCCCTAAACCGCTGAACCCTAAACCCCCAACCCCTAAGCTGCAGCCTGCACTGCATCCTCAGGGAGATCCTCATCTTCCTAGGCAAGATCTGGGGTGAGCCGGTCTCTAACAAAACGGCGCCGAGGCCTCCCTTAACAAGGGCTCTTTGGGTTGGGGTTTAGGGGTTTAGGGTTTAGGGTTTAGGGTTTAGGGTATAAGGGTTTAGGGTTTAGGGTTTAGGGTTACTTGTAAAGGGTTGGGGGTTTAGGGCTTACGGGTTCCATAGCGGTGACCGTAAAGGTTCTAGGGTTCAAGGGTCCTCAGAATCAACCGTTAGAATACTGTAGAGTGTTTGGGAGGGTATACTATAGTGCAAACAGTCTAAGGAGCCCTAAGGAGTGCCACTAGCATAGTAACTATTCACTGTTCAGGGCCCTATACTTTGGAGAAAAACTCCCGTGATACGTTTTGGGATTTAGGGTTTAGAGCTATGTAAGCGAATTCGATTACACTGAGGCCCCGACCACATGGTTCTGATGGCCACCCCCGGCCACACCTGTCTTTGCGAGGTTCAGGCAGCCAGTGCAAACATGAATTCCGAACCCCATCTTCCGTTGCCAAGTCGTTTGTCCTGTTCTCATATAACAAGAATGTAACGACCGTAGACCCTAGTATAGGGGCCTTAACAATTAGAATAGGGTTTTGGAGCCCAGTATACTATAATTATAAGAAGGAACCCCAAAATAGTATAGGTAAGTATTTAGGCTTCTAAATTATGCAATATGCAACCCAAAATGAATTACACAGCGAAGCCCAAACAGGGTGCAACATGAAGGTTGCTGGTGCCCGGTGATGGCATAGACAAACCCTAAGCCCTAAGCCCTAAACCTGGGATGAAGACGACCCCGACGCCCCTGTGGAATCATGCATGAGGTGGGACGTTTATGACGAAGATGTCTGGCCCTCTTGGCTCGAAAAGGCTCCAGATCTTTCCAACGTCCCTCTATGCCTGCAGAACCGCTTCGGGTTTAGGGTTCAAAGTTTCGGGTTACCCCAAGCCCTAAACCCTAAACTCTAAACCGAAAACCGTTAAGGTTCAGGATCTAAGCCTAAGGACCAGAAACTTCAAGGACCAGCATGCGAAAGCTGGCCGGCATCGCCGTGCACTCCGACGGTCAGGATGGCCTGAGCAAGACCCAAAAGGGTGCAGGATTTCGGGCTCAGGGCTTGGGGTGTAATGTAGGGGCCTTAATAATTAGAATAGGGTTTTGGGGGTTCCTTAATATAATGATGGTATAATATACCCCAAACCCTATTCTATTCATTAAGGCCCCTAAACCCTTATAGTAGCCCTTGTAGAACCCTTTAAGGAACCCTTTAAAGGAACCCTAGAAAACCCTATTCTAATTATTAAGGCCCCTATGGTTGACTTCGCGGTTTCTCGAGGCAGGCACCCCATCGCGCACGTCCTCCGCTTCGAGCAGCACGTCGTCCCGCAGCCACTTCTGAAGCGAGGTCACAAGGGGATCAAGGCTAAACCCTGAACCCTAAACCCTAAACCCTAAACCCTAGACCCTAAACCCTAAACCCTAAACCCTTAACCCTAGCCTAAACCCCAAACCCTTAGATTTAGGGCAGTGGCGCAGGGCGGCTTCCGAGTTCTGACTGAATTCCGCGAATAGAAGCCTGAGCTATCAAATCAAGCCCAAGCGAAACCGAAGTTTGCTTCTGGCAGGACTCTCTCTTCCCAACAACCCTGCGACGGCACCTGTCTGGAGCCCTCTTCGGGATTCTGGAAGAAGATCTCCTGCACTTCCCATGCACTTCTTACATTTCGTTCGTACCGGTCCTCAAAGGCCCCTCTGCATTTGAAAGACACCCTAAGGCCCATAAAACCCCTTGCACAGCGCCTGTCAAGTGCCCCAATCCTTTGAGTATGTCGACCGTTTGCGTGTCAGCAAGTATACTTCTGCTTAACGAAGGGTCTTTGGAAGTCCCTCGCCATCTATGTAGCACCCCACGGTTTGCTTGATGACCTTCGCATAAGAGGGTTTGCACGTGGCTGCCCGGATGTGGGTAGTTGTCAAAATGATGGTCCCTTTTGGAGTACCCTAAATAATTGGTGCCGTATTATAATAAGGACCCAAAAAGGGACCCTAATTTTGACTAATGTTGACAACCACCCATGTAAGACATGAAACCCACAAGACGCGGAAACACCTCCGGGCTGGGAAGGGTTCAGTCTGTCGGTTTAGGGTTTAGCGTTTAGGGTTTAGGGTTTAGGGTCTAAGGTTTAGGGTCTGGGATCTAGGGTTTAGGGTCTAATTAGGGCTTAGGGTTTAGGGTTTGCGGTTTCCTTGTCGAGCTGCAGTCCAGCTAAGAACTATTCATGAACGTTTCTAACGGCCAGCACAGGCACCGGTAACAAGGCTGGTTGCCTATCACAGAAAAGCAGCTAGAAATGTCAGATTTCCTTAACCCTGAACCCTAAACTCCTAAACCCTAAACCCTAAGTACATGCAGCTTTGCCACCATGTCATCCACGGGGATGTTGAAGGCCTAAGACGGCCGAAATAGGGTGCTTTCACGGCAGCTCGACTTTCAAAGACTTCGGGTTCCGGGCCGCTTCCAGATGAGCTAGGTTTAGGATAGATCTGACTCAGGGGTATATGGTTTCCACAAGTTCTCGCGCAGAGTGTTTTCGCCAGATCTGTTTGTGCATCCTCTAACCACTCCAAGGCTTCATCTGAGGCCGGGACCTTCTCCAGATCCTTCTTCAGCTTCGCACATGTATCCTGCCCATGCTGAACTGCTCGCCGGAGTCTTGCAGGTCTAGCTTCTAAGTAGTTACCAACATTGTTCCTTTGGGTGCCTTGCTACAAATAGTCTATATAGGAGCCCAAAGCCCTATTCTAATTGTTGTGCCATGGCCAGGTTGCTCGCAATAGATTCTCAAAAAACAACTGCTAGCACAGTCAAATCTAGCATGCCATGTTCCGGTGGCTTATCATATCAGCAGTCATGTGTTTTGCTGAGCATACTTAATTGAGGAATGTCTCGAACACAAGGAGACGTGTGAACAAAGATTTTTCTTCAACACAAGAGCACCTCTAAAGCTCGCAAAAGGGCCGCGATCGGAAAGTATGAAGATAAGGATTCTTGCGCATATGACATAGCCACAATATGGCATAGTTCGACACGATCTCACAGCAGAACTTCTAGCAGCCTGTACTGCATACGCCGGATTATGTTACTCCGCGCGCCCCCCAAGATTAACTGCCGAAAGGGCTTGGGGACACCCCACAACGGTTCATTCCAGCCTAGGCACTCCGAATTTCCGAGCGAGCGGAAGACAACTTCGCAAAATAAAAACATTTCCTCAATTCAACGATGTGACACCTTTCTACTCTAGGCTCATTTCGCGTAATATGCAGCATTCAGGTCTCGGGAACTCCATGCAAACATGCACGACCGTGCTCGGTGACGGTACTGGATGCTGGTAAAAAGGTACTGCTGTTGCCGTCAAACACGGACCCCTGAATGATGCACTAAACACTGCTAGAACAAACTCTTCACCCGCCCACAAAGCCTTCAAAAACCCTAAACCTTAAACCCTAAACCCTAATTTAAACGGTTTAAACTAAGCCTCCAACCCCTAATCTGCGGGATTGGAACCTGAATCGCTCAAACCGTACCATAACATGAGAAGGTTTCTGATTCGCAAGAGTGCCCGTATAGTAATCGCAATACCATTAGCAGTAGCAGTAGCAATGGCGATAGCAATAGCACTAGCAATAGCAACAGAGGAATCCAGTCCAGTTCTGCCAGAGCGCCCAACCTAGGGCGGCAATATTGTACACTCCCAGAGACTCCAATATCCCTTAATTAAGGAATATTCCTTCAATTATAGTAGGATCCTTAATATGATTTAAGGTATATTCCTTAATTAAGGGATATTGGAGTCTCTGGGTTCTCGGGCTGCCTTATCTTCAGTTGCAAAAAGGTGCACTCATGCAAGTACCACTGCTGCGGGTTATACTACTACAGGTCTCGTGCCCGCACAATACAGCTTCTTCCCAAAAACCCGGAACTTTACGCTGAAACAGACACGAAAATTAATCTTTACAGAAACCTGGGCCCTAAACCCTGACACTCTGAACCCTAAACCCTAAACCCTAAACCCTAAACCCTAAACCCGGGCAAGTACTTCCTCTACCTTCAGACCTCGAGATTAGAGCCGGAGGCTAAGAGCTTAGGGTTTAGGGCTTGGGGTTGAGGGTTTAGGGTTTAGGGTTTAGGGTTTAGGGTTTGAGGCTTCAGGGGTTTGAGGCTTCGGGGCCGGAGAGAGTACTCCAGGCTACAGCACTTGATTCTTCAGCAACGAGAACAATTTCCAGGCTCCTCCCAGCCAGACCGAAAAACTGAGGCTCACGTTTAATCCTCATTGGGTTTTATAATAACTAAAATGTAAAATTGTGTCCAACAAGGACCGAACTAAGGAGCAGTCCATGTAGAGTGTCTTCTGATTGCCCAGAGACTCCAATATCCCTTACTTAAGGGATATACCTTAAATCAGATCAAGGATCCTACTATAATTTAAGGAATATTCCTTAATTAAGGAATATTGGAGTCTCTGGGTGAACATTCTGAAGAGAGTCTTCCGAAGCATCAAACATAAATAAGTGCCCTAACTCCGATCAAGAGCATGTAATCCGTGGATGCTAGGTAGAAGGGAGGAATATACCTTAAATCATATTAAGGATCCTACTATAATGTAAGGAAAATTTCTTAAATCATATTAAGGATCCTACTATAATTTAAGGAATATACCTTAAATCATATTAAGGATCCTGCTATTGACTTAAGGAATATTCCTTAATTCAGGGATATTGGAGTCTCTGGGTAGACCCTAAACCCTAAACCCTAAACCCTTGGAGTCTCTGGGCAGTCTGCAGCAAAGGCCTTGCGGCTGGCCTTCAGCTCCACCTCCATGCGCTTTTGGGCATCGAATTCTCGACATGGGATCGTTGAGAGTTTAGGGCTTTTAGGGTTTAGGGCTTTTAGGGTTTAAGGTTAGGGTTTAGGGTTTAAGTAGGAAGGTCTCGCTGCCGAGAAGGGGGGGTTTAGTTGTGCAAGCCATGACTTGGCATCTGCCTTGCGAGATGCTGCAAAAAACGGAAAGCTTCATCATGCCAAATAACCACATTGAAACAAGGCAAGCAAGCAGCTTGTTTGGGCTTGCCAACAGCGAAACGAGCTAAAAGGGTGCCGGCCCCGCACAATGCAAAGATCCACCACTTCAGACCCACCCAGAGACTCCAATATCCCTTAATTAAGGAATATACCTTAAATCATATTCAGGATCCTACTATAATTTAAGGAAGATTCCTTAAATTAAGGGATATTGGAGTCTCTGGGCATGTCGTTGGGGCATCGGCCTCCTGACAAGTCCCGCCGCCCGCCGGCACGATTGCCTGCACACTTCAGGCAGATGGAACTTCAAGGCCCACGTCATCGGGTCGCTAGGCGCTACTTCCCAGAGACTCCAATATCCCTTAATTAAGGAATATTCCTTAAATTAAAGTCGGATCCTGAATATGATTTAAGGTATATTCCTGAATTAAGGGATATTGGAGTCTCTGGGTTCAAGGCCCACGTCATCGGGTCGCTAGGCGCTACTTATGGCGTGCCCGCTGCCGACCCGCACCTTGCCTGGAGGGTCACCTCGTCGCCACCCGCCATGGCTCGTGACGTGATTAAGTATCTGCAGGCTGCAAGACTTAGGCATCACCATCCGTCTGTGATGACTGCTTCTTGAAGTAGAACAAGCCGAGCAAGAATCACGGCCTCATTAGCAGAATCTTTAGCAAGATTCTTGCACCAAGTGCAGCGGCCAGGCAGCGAGCCGTGTGCCGATATCACCATGGTCCTCAAACCCAAAACGCTACCTAAACCCTACGACAGTGAGAGCCGCTGCCTGCCGACTTCATCACTGGTATGCGTGCTCTAGAACGCAGAGTCATCCTTAAAACAGTCCCAGTGTTGGGTGTTCCATGCGGAATCAAAACTGGAAACAGCTTGACGAGGCGGCAGATCGAACCCAGAAAACGGGCGGAATCGACTGGAGGTTCTGGGGCAAGACGTCGAAACCAAGCTTCTAAGTTGAGTGTAGATCCCTAAACTCTAAACCCTAAACCCTAAACCCTTAACCCTAAGGCACAGGGGTCTCATCTGGCCTAAGGTTTTGGGCTTGCTGCCCAAATGCTCCTGGTCTAGAGATCCTCAGCACAAGAACATACAAGACCCAGAGACTCCAATATCCCTTAATTAAGGAATATACCTTAAATCATATTCAGGATCCTACTATAATTTAAGGAAGATTCCTTAACTTAAGGGATATTGGAGTCTCTGGGGAGCCTTATGGCATCACAGCATCAGTTTTCAGCTACTTGCTGAAGACGTCAGGGCACAGGTTCCGGGAATTCCACATCTGGAGTCTCTAGACATAGAGCCTCCGGTGTAGGGTTTAGGGTTCAGGGTTTGGGTTCAGGGTTTAGGGTTTAGGGTTTTGGGTTTAGGCTAACATGGCATGATTTGTCTGTTCTAATAGATAAAAGTATTGCATATAAGATGTGTGTATCAT
>CAJNDV010032015.1:2716-36671 GCA_905221635.1 Symbiodinium sp. CCMP2456 | reverse complement strand
TGTATATGTATATGTACATGTATATGAATATGCATATGTATGTGTATGTAGCACATGCACGCGCACACATGTTTGCCTATGTGTATGTGCGGTTGTAGATACATACACGCGTTCATGTGCATGTGCACAAATAGCATAAAATTGCACATACACTTCCTACATGTATGCATAGTATACATATCCCACAATCACACACACACACACACAATGTACACACACACACAACATGCGTGTTTGGCTTAATCTAGCCGTCTTTGTAGGTCTTGGTAACAGACCCGTCCTGCGGCGCCAATAGCAATGGACATGGTTCGGCCGGTGGAAGCCATCTGAGCGACATGCAGCAGTTTTCGACAGTTTAAAGCTTAGGGATTCTGGTTTGCAAATCCCTAAACCCTAGAAGACCCGAAACCCCTAAGGCTTCAACTGGGCCTTGAACCCCTTCAACTGTCGGGTTCGGCAATCGGACCCACCCTAAGCCCAGTCATGCGGGAAGGCTGGGATTGCTCGTGTCCACGGCTTCGGGTTGGGGCTCATTGTGACAGCCAGCAGCACTTGGACGCTGAGCCCCGAGCGGAAGCAAAGGTCGCAGTGAGTGGGGAGGAAAAAATCTGGTGCAAAGGCGAGGACGGGCTCTAATTTGCCTGGGCGTCATCCGGAAAGCTTCAGTGGTTCAGGATGCGGATGTCAGGTTCATTCCGTTCGGATCTGTCACAGGTACATCTCATCAGCAATTCAGAAGGCTCCAGTTGCCGTTCAATAATGGGCTATTGGGGAACAAACACATCTCTTGCTGGTTCCCTTGTGTTTGTCTGACAAGATCTTTCAGGAACTGAGGGCCACAAATATAGTACGAGTAGGATATTTCCAAAATAGCACCGAAGAAGGCACTTGAACACTCCCATGTGCTGCCCCTTTCCTGCTGCCCAGAGCAGCAGCCAAAGAAACCAACAAAGGGGCTGAACCCAGTATTACTACTAATACTAATACTAGTACTACTACTATAATACTAATACTAATATTAAACTAATATTGGAGCTAGGCCTTGAGTGCATAAGCCTTGCCCAAGTACAACTTCAGAACTCGAGCCGGACGAAGCACAAGTGGCGTCAGTCTTTGGACAAGTTAGGCTTGATCTTGCACGGTCACCATGAGCCTGAAAATCTACAAACACCCAGCCACTGGGCCGCGGGCCCGTGTGCTTTGCACAGCTTCCAGGCTCGAAGCGGAGTGGCAACGCGGCGGCACGGACCAGGATGCAACAACGCAGCAAGCTCGATCATCACCGAGAAAAGTGGAGGGTTGTGAAGACATCCACAAAGTTTCAAGCGGGCTTTTGGGGGGCTGGCAGTCGCATACATGCCAGATTCTGCCGCGGGGCCTGTGGGGAGTGTAGCAGTAGCGCTCTTCTGTCAAGCTGAACACAAACCACGAGGATTGGAAATCGGCACCACAGTTCTTGAAGCAGCAGAGTTGGAATCCATCTGCAGGCAAAAACCCCCAAGATCACACAAACACACCTGAACTCACAATATAGGGGCATGATTCCACAATTAGACTGGGGTTTTAATTTGTCTCTAATACTGCAGACATATTTTGACTTGGGGGCGCTGCTTTGTAAGTAGTCATCAAGCCCCCGGGACAGCCCAAAGTAATGAACTTTGCGCTCCCGCCTGAACCTTCGAAACACAGGGTTTCGCGTTTTGGGGTTCGGGTTTCGAGAACTGGGGCGCGCGGTAGCAGTGCAAACCTTCAGCATTATGACTTAAGCCCGACACCCTCAAGATCTAGAGTAAATTTTTAGTGTAGGAGTGTAGGGCCGAGGGTTCAGGCAACATTTAAATAACTTCTTAGACGGTTTCCCACTACCGTACTTTCTAGCCATCCCCAACAAGCTGAGTCGGGTGAATGCTTGGCAGTTCGAAAACTGACCGGCATCAAGCCTTTATTAACAGCAGTGTATGAAGGTTACCCGTACACCATGCAATCTCTGATCACTTTGCTCCCCATCCGATTTCAAAACATGCTCCTGACACGTGCGCTTGGCACACAGGCAGCTGTGTGCTCGGAACACGACTCCAGGTGGGAATGCCGATGAACCCTGCACAGTCGAGGTGATTCAAGTTGCAGGTTGTGGAGGGTTTGGGGTTCCTCGACAGTCACTGGTCTTTGTACATGCTGGCACGCGAAGCGCCCAGCGACCTGCATGGCGCCCAGCATCGGCTTTGGATGCACCGAGCGTCACGCACCCTAGCAGCTCTAAGCCGCAGTACTGGGCCCAGGGCGGGCTTACTCCTATGACTCAGACTTCAACGTTTCGTTTGTCGACTTCAGCCCCGACACCCCCTGATCTAAACCTGTAAAGCCCCACGCCTACAAGAGCAGGAGTGAGTCAACAGTTCCACGTCCCTCTTAAGAGGTCGATGGTTTTTGAGGGCATGGTTGTGGCGTCCTCTGTTCACGTGAAAGCACGGAAGTCATAGGAACCTTGAGTTCCTACTCCATCGAAGAGCCCGAGCAGTCGGCACGATACTCTTGCATTAATGTAGCACCCGCCCTAAACCCTGAACCCGGCACGCTACCAAACTCTCTCACTTTGGCCATCCATGGGAATGGGAGAGAAGCCGGCCTGCGATATGAGACAGGACAGGTCGAGTGGGAACACGGGTTCAGGTATCGGCTTGGTAAGGGAATGTAAGGGATCACGAACTTCGTGGGGTCCTTATACCTTATAGCTCCCCTTTTCGAACCCGTCAAGGAATCCCAGACTTGCTATTGGCTCGCAGCCGGAGCCTCGTCGCCCTCCGCAAGGGCAAAGGCGGCCATCAACGCCGCGCCGCGCCGCGAGAGCTCCTCCGTTAAAGGTTCAGTGCGGGATTGTATTAGATGGTGTCCCAAGGATTTTACAGCGCTGTTGATGAATGTTCTTTGAATTCTGGGAGGGTGTTTGTGGTTTTGCTCAACCCAAGATGATGCCCGATGGATGTCAAGTTAACCGGGTTACTTATAATAAGGACCCTTATGATAAACAGATCTTTACCGGCCGCTAACGAACACAAATGATCCAAGTCAAACGGCCTAAGCCGGACAAGGGCGTGTCTGTCGTGCAGCCTGTCTTTTTTTATCCGAATGAACTCCATTGTGCTGTTCGCTGCTTCTGATTCGCCCGTGAAGCAACAAGAACACGCCCAAAGGCGTCTCTTTGCTGGGCGGGCTCCGGATGCATTTCCAGCCGTGGCAATTCTGTGCTGTCTCGATATCCTCTAGGTGTCGAGCAAGTGCGTGGACGGCCTAAGGTCGTGTTTCATTGCTGTGCTCTGGAGGGACCTTCCTCTGACCCTTCTACCTGGCCCGGCGGCTTCGAGACATACAGCCCAACTCCCGCAGTTGGAGCCAGAGCACCACCAAGAACAACAGCGACAACCGGCCGTGAGTTAATGAAGTGGCTTCAATAATTTGTAAGAGGAACTCCTTGTAGTCCCTGAACAGATATCTACTTCAGGGTCCTGTATTTAGGGAATGCCGAGAGGGTGAGCGAGCCGATGCCAACTCGCAGTGCATTTGCGAAGGAAAGGATAGGTGGTTCGGCGACAACCTAAGGAGTTGCCCAGAGAGACTCCAAGCTCGCAAGCGATGTTCATTTCATAGTCTTAGGGCGGGATCCGTTCTCGTTAGGAGTATCGAGCCGCCAATGGCTGCGGATTTCTGCCAGGTCCTGCTTCGCAGCGCTCTTCGGCGAGGTGACAGAGCAAGTGGGCCTGCAACAAAACATCAACCTCATCATGCTGTTCGTGAGGTTTCGTGGTGTTAAGGCTCAGGGTTTCGAGGAGAGGCTGTGGCAGGAAGTTTGAACGTCTTGTTTCGTTCGGGGCTTACACGGCTTTTAGACCGGATGTTATATGAATACACACGTGGTCGCGAAGTGCATAACTTCTGCCAGTAGGCCCTCAAGCCAGAGGCTTACAGTGCCACACAGCGTCCTGCTCTTACATAAAACCATGAAACCAAAACATGTACCCTAAACCCCAAAGCATTCAATCAAGTACCAAAGCTTGTAGAAGCCCTCTAGCTTGCGAACATAAGGCGTAAAACCCCAAGTCCTAGAACCTAGAACCTGTTCGTAGGCGTTCTAAATGCTTACAGGGTTTCTTAAAGTTAAGGGTGCCGTAGTTTAGCGGTCCTTATGATGTGGATCCATTTGTTCAAAGACCTATGTTAGGGCCCCTTGTTCTCTGCACATGTCACTTCGCCAAGGAAACAAACAAAGGTGAAGCCTACGGTTTAGAGATTTAGGGCCGAGATGACGGAGTTGTCCGAATGTATGTGCGCATGTGCGTGTGTCTATACTTATACTTACTCCATATATGTATATGCATAACATATATATATATATATATATGTATGCACACACACACACGCACACACAAAGACGAGCACACACACACACAGACACGCGCGCGCGCGTACACGTTGATATACATATATATATATATATATATATGTATGCACAAAGGCGTATATATAAATAATATATGAGTGTGTGTATTGTATGTATGTATGTATGTATGTATGTATGTATGTATGTATGTATGTATGAGAGTGAAGTGATTCCGTTGTATAAGGACGTGTATATGCTGCTTTATATATGTTTCTGAAGATCAAAGGCCACTGTAGGCTCCGCATGGGGGCATTCGTGCCGGGGGTCATTCAAGTTCTCTGAGCGGAAGGATATGCCAAGCATAGCACGTGAGCCGGGCGATAAGCCTGTCATTCCTCCATCGCTCGCCGAAGCTCGAACTTTAGCAGCGTCGAAAGTGAAAGTATGTATGTGTGTGTGTGTATATGCATGTATGTGTACAAATAAAAATATATATATATATATATATATATGTACACATACATATCTATATGTGTATATATATATATGGATAGAGAGAGAGAGAGAGTCAATTGCAAATGTCATTTTAGCATAGAGCATAAACGTCTCGCTCTGCGCATGTCAACCTAGGCACTACCCACTGCCTAAACCCTGCACCTTTCGAGCTCCAAGGCAGCGACCTTCGATCGCTTCGAGAGCCCGTTGTGCTGCGACTGGATGAAGCCTGAGGTGAATCGGTTCCAGGCCTCCCTAACTCCAAAAGCCTCCGACCTAAATTACTCAAACCCCAGCCGTAATCCCAAACCGTAACAACAACCTGCTGACATCGCAATCAACTCCAGCTCGAAACCCTAACCAAGGTTTGTCATGAGGGCAACGAGTATAAACTTTCAGAGTCCAAGGCCTATACGGCTCAAGCGCCCTCAAGGCCTAGAAACTGTTAGCCCTAAAGAACCAAGCTCCATGTTATGAGTTTAAGTACAAAGCCGGACCAAGTCCGGCAACCCTGTGCCTCGCGACGTGACAGTCGGCAAGAGCTCAAGCTCTCACCTGGCCATTTTCACTCAGTTGTGGGTCCTACAAGTCGTTTGCTTGTGGGTCGAGGGATTTGTCGAGGGTTTCGAGTTCGATCAAGCCTTGAACCTGAACATAGGTTTCGGTGTTTCGGCATTTTGCCCAGCGTTCAGGGCTTGGGGGTTTCAGGGTTTGGCGATTTGGGGGAATCGGGGTTCCTTCTCTCGGCTGTGGTGACACTCTTGGCTTGCATCGACCTATAGCTGTCAACTGTCTCGTGAATCCAAACCTTGAAAATACCTGGGGAGGGCTAAAATCTGGGAAGGAGAACCCACAAGCCTTGCTACATTTTCTTCCACTCGAACTGGACCCCACTCTCGAATTCACTACAGTAAAAAAATCCAAAGAACCCCCTCAAGTTTTTCTCTGAACCTTGTACAAGCCACGGCCATGTGCCGAACCCTCAAACCTAAAACACTAAACATAAAATCCCTCAAGCAACGACGAGTTCACTGCGCACTTGGTCACGGAGCTCTTGGCGCAGATCCCTTGCAGCATAACAGGGAATTGAGACCGTGGGAGGTGGGAGTTTGGGGCTTATGGTTGAGGCCGTCCAGCCTTGTTGGTACCCGGTATCCAATGCGACCGTGCGAGCGAACGGATTTAGTTCTCAGAGCTCCAAATTATACCTCCAAGTTGAGGCTTCCAGAACTCTCTCCCTCCCAGTTTTACTCCAATTACTCCAAAAAACGTTGCAGTTTTGGCATGAAGGTAAAAAACTCTAAAAAAAGATAACCGGGCTGAAGTTAAGTTTAGCCATAAAGCAGCGGTGTTCCGACACATCCAACTACCCAACTGCTTCAATGCTAGCTGCTAGCTGGATGAAGGAAATGGCAAGTTCGTACTCGGGAAGACTGGTTCATTTTCCAACAAGGCCCACAAGGCAATCTGCGACTGGATGGAGTTTCCCTGGTTTTGTTGACGGGTCACGGTGAAGCAGGTGAAGTCACATACACCTTCCATGGCATGCATGCACACAGCAACACATAGAACCTGGCCAAATTCAATTCGCGTGCACAAGCACAGCATATGCTCGGCTGGTGCCGTCTGGAGTTAGAACAGCAAGGGACCCGAATATAGACCCGGAGTATGCCGTATGCCTGATATGCGGACCACTAACACGAGACCCCGCATTTTATGAAACCTCCGTGCATGACAGAAGTTCTGCGAAGTCTACTCTTCACAACAAAAGCCTGCACAAGCTCCGCCGCAGGCTGCTGCCTCGGCATCGGAGCGTGGTTTAGGGTTATTGACTATTGTCTGATGGGGTCTTTGAATGGAGCTTCCTCGAGAAGGTGCCACCGTGCGACTCCGCAGCGACTCAGAGCATTTGTGGAAGCCTTGAGGTCGTGCGGGCTGGCAGCCCGCAGCGACTCAGAGCCTTTTGTGGAACCCTTGAGGCCGTGCGGGCTGACAGCTCGCAGTGACTTCGAGCCTTGTGTGGAAGCCTTGAGGCCGTGCGCCCGCAGCGACTGAGAGCCTTTGTGGAAGCCTTAGGGCCGCACGGGCCAAAAGTTCTTTTGAAAGGCAAACCCTTCGTTTATGGAGGCCCTATGCACATGGCCGTGAGGATGCGCAGCCGGCACCGAAAATTTGAACCTTTGAGTCTTATCTAAAGCGCAACCCATCGTCATGCTCTAAACCTACACGCCCTGAGCTCTAATGCAACGACCAAAAACCTACGAACCCTCAACCTTACAGCAAAGCTCAACGGGCCAGATTCTGCTTCGATACCACGGAGTGCCCACAGATAAACCCTAATTCAGGATTATGGTTGTAGGGCATAAGGATTTTTTGGCTTCAAGCTTGTGGGGGGTATGGGTTTGCAAGCTGAGGACTTCCAGCCAAAAGCCGACCCAGCCTTGGCGGTCATTACCAATGTAGCGCTATACAGCGCTATAGCATAATGTAGGGGTCAAAAATAGTTAGAATAGGGTTTTGGGTCCCACTATGCTATGACTATAAGAAGAAACCTCCAAAATAGTATAGGTAATCATTAAAGCCCCTATATTACTCTAGCCTTGCAGCTGCTTCTGCCATCCATTGTCACCTTTGCCTTGGCAGGTTCCTTTGTCTCCCTTCGCATCCTTGCCTTGCCCCTGCCCCTTCCATGTCCTGCACCAACTCCGCAGAGATTACTCAACGCAAGCCCGATGTTGGCATGCCTTGTACCCCGGTCCCGGATCTGCGAGGTCTTGTGGAGCTTTCGGTGTTCAGGTTGCGCAACATTGCACTCTAAAGGTTCGGCTGCTCGATGGGCTTAGGGCCCTTGTAGATTTAGGCATGGACCTCCCCAATCCTCAAGCCGAAGCCAAAGGAATCCGAAGGTTTGGGCACGAAAGAACAGAAATCAATCCTCCGCCCCGACATCCCTCCCTGAAGGTCGCATAATACTGGACTTTGGATCAGGGACTTCGGACTGGTTATCCTGCAAATTTCGCAAAACACTGCCACCACACAAGTCCCGAAACATTCTTTTGATAGAGTTGAGGACACGAGAAAATTCGTAAACCCCAAACGCAGGTGCAAAGGTCCTAAACCTTGCTTTTGAGGAAAGGCTGCAGTGCGCATGCGTTCATGCCTGCCTCAGCGTTTATCCAAGCATCTGGACTAGGACCCCAACAAATGAACCTATACAACGCTGAACCCCAAAAACCCGAACCTGCAGGTGCCCGAAAAGCACCCCAAACAAGTACACTTAGAAAACACACTTTTTGGGTCTCCAGCAAGGATTCGTTTGCACCTCGTGGCCTCGTGGCTGATGGCTTCAGCCGCTCTGTCGGCTTAAGGTTTTAAGTTTTGGGGTTGTGCGTTTTACGACGGCTTCCCGCATGATCATTGTCGGGCTTTCTTTAAAGGGGCTTCGGGTTTTAGGGTTTAGGATTAAAGGCTTCGCACCAAGCTATTCAAGACCTACAGATTTCTTTCACCTTGGATTCAATCCTTCGTGCCGCCCGGCGAGCAATTGGATCACATCCTGCACTTCGTACGGAAACTCGTGATGCTTGCTCTCAACTAATCTCTTACTCCGAACAACTCCGTTGGGTTGCTGTGTTAAGGAAAATAACTTTCAGTTCCCTCTCATGACTACGCTGTCGCGACCATGGATGCGATCAACTTCTCTCCAATGACAAAGACCTCAAGACCCGACCATGAGCTCTGAATGTAAATATAAATACTCGCTTTTGGGGTGTTTAATAAGGCAAACCGCACAGACTGCGAAGCCTAAGCCCTGACACACAAACAGCCAGAGGCTACCGAGCACCCAGGCAAATGGCGTCGCGAAGGGTTCCGGTAAGCTCCACGAGAAGCTCCTCGGAACTCGTAGGGTTCGTAAGGTTCGGGTTTCGGGTTTTGGGGTTTTGGGGGTCAAAGCTTTAAAAATGTTCAGATTTGGGGCTGTGGGGCGTTAGTTCTCTTACGGTTTTAACATGTGGAGTTTTCGGGCTTCAGGGCAGAATGATGTCACACGTTTTGTGGTGTGAGCTTATGGAGATGATCTTTTTTTCATGTTTTCGAACGCCAAAGACGTTGGAAAAAGCCCGCTCGAGGCTTGCACTGTGGCGGGAAACTCCTGAGTCCTGAGTCGTTGGCAGAGTACCTTTAGGCCTTTCGGGTCCCGCGTTTACAACCGCAAACCGTGCCTCCTTAACAAGACCTTGGAGCGATGCTTCCGCCTCGACAAACCTAAACCGAATACCCCTGAGCCATTGAACCCTAAGTGCCTGAATCCTGAATGCACGCACGAAGCTCAAGTGTCCAAAGCGTCCCACAGCTCCTGGCTGCTTTGTGGCACTCCTGTCGTCAGGGCTTATGAACTTGTGAGAACTCTTGATTTTTGTCTGTAAGAGTCTGCGGGACGGATTAGGCTGCAAGATAAAGGAATTGGACTTAGTTCCGGGTCTCCGCTGTATAAACTTCCAAATGTTTATGACCAGAGCTCGGAGAGCGAACGAAACCACAAACTCTAATTGATTTAGCCTACACCCGTATTTAGACCAGACACCCATGAACCCTAAAACAGCCGAAATTGAGCCTTGCGATAGAGCACCTACACGTTTCAAAAAGACACCGAAAAGCTTTACACATATTCCCAAAGGCCGCCTGTGAAACACAACAGCCCTTGATTTTGCCTTCAAGCCGCTAAACAACACGCCCCGAACAACCAACGTCTGTCCTCAAAGCCAACAGCGTCATAGCAGTAGCCGCAATAATTAATAACTATGATAGTCAATGGCAGCGATACACAACAGTAGAGATGAGATGGTTTGTCTATAGTTGTAATCCTGTGCTGTCAGTGTACAACAGTAACTTGACAACAACAATAATGCAAACAAATTAACCCTTTTGCACACGATGACCTGTCCACCCCACCTCGCAAAGCAGTGCCGTCACCCGAGAGGTCGGCACACGCGGCCTGAAGGAGGCCATGGAGCTCAGACGTGACCTCGCCGGCTGAGGGCTTTGGGGCGGTGAAGGGTGCCTGTTTTGCAGGGCGACAAGGTTTATCAGCTTAGGGTTTAAGGTCGAATGTAGGTGCTGTTTTGTTGTTAGTGCTCGAGGCCTTCCGAGTAGGAAATGGAAACAAAGGAGGCAATTAACAGCACGGCGAGCTTGAAAAGACTGGACGAAACCATGAAACACACGATCAATGGTGGAGTGGAAACAGCAGGCAAGCAACACAAACCAAACAGATGCCACACCAGCACACGACCAGCCAGGGAGAGAGCAAGAAGACCAGCAGGTAACGCTGCACACAATATCAGCACACCCCGCTTTCCTGCCACATTCCGGCATGAAAGCCTCCGACGTCGGAGGACTTGGACTCGTACTCGGCAGAGTGTATTTGCATGGATCCCTCACAGGACCCGCAACTGCGCCTCAGCATCCTTTACAATGCAAAGATTTCCCCTGCCCAAGCCGAGTTGATCCCTTTCCAAGCCCGTCTGAAACCCTTTCACAGCCCGAACAACCAAACGGTCGAAACCCTGCACCACGTGACATCCTCTTCAACAACCTAAAACCCGGGAGACGCGCTTTGCTTTGACCCACTTCGCACCTCGTCCTGGACGGATGCCCGGCACTCTGCCACAGCAGCCTGTTCCTGCGCTAGTACGGGACTTAGGGCTTCTTCTCGGGTTTTGAGGGTAGGCGGTATGGGCTTTGTGGGCGTCCAGAATTGGGGTGCTCTTGAGGGCGGGGAGGGGGATGTTCGATTTACCACCCTCTCTCGATCACCGTGTCGGCAGTTTGCTCCCTGTGTTGCAGTGAACCTTTCAGTCCCCAAACCTACCACACCAGCCCCTGGCCTTTCAAATTCAGACCGTGACATCCCAAAATCCTACGCGAGACCCCTTCTAAGCCCACAGCCCTATAATCTCCAAGACTGCCGGCCCAAAAGTGTCATAAGCAGACTGCATATTGTCGCGATAGTTGTCACAGTGGACCCGCTGAGTGAGATCTTGGTATTACAGGCCCATAATCAGCAAAACAACAACCACCTAAGTGGGATCCATGCCTCCAAGGCCGCAGCTTTAGCCAGTGACGCCTGGCAGGTGCCCGAACATGACTCAATGAACTCGCAGGGATGGTACTACTGACAGCAAAACCGCAGATTGTTGTCTATGATCTGCAATATTCTGCGAGATAACGATGATGATCACTGCAATTTGTGTCATCGGTGTCATCATCCCCATCATCAGCATCATCATCACCATTGTCATGATCACACACTGATCACCATAACGATCGCCGTCGTCTGCTGCATCAGCATGGAATGAGACACAGCCATGCTCATAATCCCGACAACAGGAAAAAGGTGATATGGTTCTTGCGCTGCAGCAATAGAGCCATCCTCATGACACCACCGATGATCGCAATGTTAACGGTATTTCAACAATACAACTCAACCATTGCGAAAGAATGAATCACGTCTCTCTTGCACTTAGTTAGCAGTTCCCACTGCAACATTTCGAGATACCCTTTGCAGGAACAACCATGTAACAATGTAATCGACGATTGCTGGTGGTTGCGGTCAAGGTCGCTGTTTTCATCTTTTTGCTAGATCCTGCCCGTCGAACTTGGAGAAGGAACTCGAGTTCAGGCAGTTACAAACTGCCAAACGCGTAAAGCTTAGCATCCTTAGCCCGAAGCTAAACCTTAAAAACCTGAAGAAACCCAACGGCCTAGTCTTTCAGACCTTAAATCTCCTGAGTCCGGACCCAGATCCCCAAACTAAGAGAAACCAAACCCCAACATAGGGTTCTGAACAAGTAGTAGCAATGCCCACATACAGTCCCAATGTTACCAAAGTTTACCATGCCCAAAAAACCCATTCTAATTCCAATTATTCAAGCCCCACATTCAACCCCAAAATAGCTTGCAAACTACGCATGTTTCGATGGCTTGTATTATACAAAGCCCCAAGGCCTCCGCCACTTCACCGGCCGTGGCTGCCTCCACGGCTTCGCGGAGTGCAGCCTCCGCCAGTCTAGTTTTAGGGCAGGCTTGGGATTTAAACTTCTTCGGTGCGTGGTGTGAATTTGGGTTTTACGTTTCGGCTGTTCCGAGGTTAATTGGGCATCAGGGTGGCGAGTTTCGGGAGTTTAGGTGTGGTTTCCAGCTGCAGGCTTGCATCGGTTGTCCCGACTCCCTTAAGCGACCCCCAAGTGGACCGCCAATCGCCATGAGCGAGGGTCTGTCTCAAGGGTTAAGTTTTCAACCATCGGGGCTGCCCCAAGTGTGCTCCACTTTTGCTACCAGCTCGAGCAGCTTCTCTAAAGGAAAAAGCGCATAATTGACTCCCCCCTGCTTTGCGTTGCGATACTCCGCGAACTGCTGGAGCGCCACGAAAAGCTGAGAACTGGTATACTCAAACAGCAGCATGCTAAATCACAAGCATAGTTGTAAGTTGGACAGGGTTATGATAGGGCCGTACATACGTGCATACCTTTCGGAACACCCACCTCATCCTGCAAAAGCAGTGTTCTAAAGCCTAGATGCTGAAACTCAAATCCAGTTTCCTTAAACCTTTGGCTCCGTTTCATTGAGACCCTACAACCCTGAAGCCCCAAATTTCACCCTCTAGAACACCAAACCCTAAAAACCCTATATGACCGTAAGCCGAAGTCCTAAACTGCCAAACCGCAAAACTTTTTAAACCCGAGCCCGAGAAGCCCAAGGCCTACGCAGGCTAAACTCCGAGAGCTTGCCCAGGGGCCTGGGCGTCGCGAGCTGCGGCCAACTCTTCGCCGAAGATGTGCCGGAGCTCCAGCTGCAAATGGGCGAAGGGTTTAGGGTTTAGGTTTAGGGTTTAGGGTGGGTAAGGATACTGAACTTTAAATGGATATCGACCGATGAAACTCACGTTTGGCGCAAACTTTCCCGAATCTCTGACTTTACTGACTTTACAGTTAAGAGGAAACGAGAGGCAGTCATGATACTTGCAACACCCGCTCATTGAGCCTAACTCAACCGTGCTCAAACAGGTTCGCGAATGGTCCTGTGAGTTCTGTGTCTTACGAGGATTCGGCGTCAATCTCTGCACTTGTCTTGCCGCTCACAGGCTACTAAGTGAAAGCTCCAAGTTCTCTGTTACCTCAGCACGACTAAGTTTCCCAATCAATGTACACCTCGGAATTCAACAAAAAAACTGAACCATCTAAGTGTAAGCCCTACGCTAAAACAAATCTCATTCAAGCCAGCGCAAGTGCTTCCGCACCCCGCTGCCAACCGTAAAAGCTAAAAGGACCCAAAGCCGCCCTGGCACCTGTGCAGTTTTGCTTGCTTCCACCTCCTTTGCACAAAGCTGCCGCAGCTCGTCCTCTGACGCTCCAGGCTTGAGGTGGCTAAGGTTTCAGGATGTTTCAAAGATGCCAAGTAGGGTCAGGCGAAGTCTGTTGAATCACTGGACTTCGGGATCCTGGCTCAATGTCGCGGGGAGCTGCATCACTCTCAACGGGCGGAATCTAGCCAATTTTCAGCGTCGCAAACATCTAAGGTGTGGCAATCGAGCAAGCCAAAATTGGTGGCTCCATGGCGCGCTACATTATAGTTTTGAGAGGCTGCAGCCGCCTGTAGCCCCTCCGGCGCGTGCAAGAGCTTGGCCAGCTGCTAACAAAGATACACAAGTTCTGTCAGGAAAACTTCCCTAAAACCCTTGTCACTATTGCTACATGCCTGTTACAAAGTCGCTGCCTCCACGACCTCCGCGGCACGGCGCTGGCCGCCGCATTCCGCGCGGAGGCCCTGAAAGGTCTCAGGGTGTTTCCGTGATTTTCCGGATTTACGCTTCTCGAGAATTTGATATCCATACAACATACATAATAAATGATACAATATTATACCATATACAGTATACAAAACAATATAATTAAGATTTCAAGTTTTAGGGGGCAGCAGGGGTAAGGGCAGTCGAGATTAAAGGTGAATTGTTCAGACTTCACCATTTCAGGACAAGGAGACCTCTGCGATGGCCTTAGGGTAGTAGTGCCCTTGGCCAGCTACAGCTAGAACAGACAAACAGCAAACCTTGCCGTAACCCAGCATCCCGGGGTTTGGGACGACTGGGCTTCGGGGAAAGGCTGTCTGGCGACCCAGGTTTTGAAAGTTCGTCTTCTGGCTCGTATTGGAGACTTATGAGACCCCCGCGAAGATAACACAGGGTGTTTACAATACCCTCAAACAGGCCAGGGGCTACTCGCTGGAACAGTTCTCGTCTTTGGAGTTGGGTTGATTTCTCAACAAATCTCCTAGCAGTTATCTGAGACATAGGTGCCTCAATGGTTGGGGTTGCTACCCTAGCAATAAACCCTCAACCCTGACACAGAATGGGTCGGAAGGGGTTCTGGTTGGAAAAGTGGCTTCCTGCTTTCGGGGGCCCAAAGCCTTGGCTTACTGGTTTGGAACATGTGCATTCTTAAACCTAAGTACACCACGGGTAAGCCCTGAACCGGAAAACCTCCATACAAAACCTCAACGCTACCAGCTTGGGCTGTAAGCTGCTCATCGGAAACCCAAGAGGACACTGGAAACCTTGACCGCGTTAACCTCGCTTGAAGAGTCCTTCGACCGTAGCAATTGTTTGCCCCTCTTTGGCCTGCAGCCGACGCGCGTAGCTGGTGTGCAGGGAGGCGATCTCCTGGTTCGAGCTTGAAAAGATCCCAGAAAAAATTTACGGGATATTACGGGATTATAGGGCTTTAGGTTTGGGGTTAGCTGAAAGTTTTAGGAATTTTTTAAGGACTCCTTTATGGACGGCAATACGGAGGTGGAACTTTAAGCAAATCAAAGAAATACTCCTGCCATCGTTGAGCACTCGCCGATTTGTGAATAATAAGTTCACTTTAGCATCCCTGAGCTTCACTGTGGCTTCCCCATGTTTTACCACGACTGAGTGCAATTCCCTGTACCCGGCAAACTGATAGTGATGATTTTTGGAATGAAACATCAATTGAAAAGTTTCCGCTTCCTGAGCGCACCAAGAATTCAGTATTTGTGGTTTTGCTAAGATTTCTTAACCATGTTGCACGCCTGTTTGTGTCGTTCCGGGCTGGGGTTCTCCGGGTCCCTAGCTATCTTTTTCTCATCGCTCAGAACCGCCAACTTCGCCCGACGATCCACCTTCTGTGGTGCCAGAGGCAATGAGGGTACCGCGCCAAACTTCGCTCATCCTACCAACCGAAATGCATGACCGAAGGGTAACCCTCGTCAAATAAAGCCCTCCGCCGCAAGTTCACGTACTGTAACTGTTGATTGAACGCCTCACAGGTCGCAAGGTCATGGAATCGATCAACCAGCACTCCTGGTGGACGTCCATCCCGAACTCTATCGCCGCCTTTGTTATACCATCGCCCAACAAACCTTTTCGGCGGAAGACGTAGCTTACCTTCGACGCACCAGTGATCAGCACTGCTCGGATCGCACCATAGCCCGAACGTCCTTCAAAGGACATGTTCAATTTGAAACCATTTGCACGAAGAAGGACGAAACCACGACCATCTTCCTTCTGTTACTTGTGTTGGAAACACGCACTGATAATTCGCAGCTTATGATGCCGCTGCGACGCATTCTGCTCCAACAATCGCGAACCATTGTCATCATAGTTTCCGGCAGCGCATGGGTCCCCGCAACATCGCGCAGATAAAACCTGCAAGCCTCCTCTGTTCCGGCACGATTCCGACACTTGCGGTAAAGTCTTCCATGATGATTAGCTCGTCTCGAGCGTCGGCAGCCGTCACTAGCGCATTAAGGTTGCCATAGAACTAGTCCTTGTCTGCATCAAAACACTGAAACGTAGGCGCGTACACGGAAGCTACGGAGAAATACCTTCTTGCGATCTTCAATCGGATTTTGAATACGTCGTGCCCCTTCTGCATGACAAACTTCCCTGCTGCCTTCCAAACCCCCCTGAGCGAAGGGTGCAACAGAAATCCTCTTCGCTAAGACCTCTGGTTGCGTCGGCCGCGTGCTGAATCGTTTGGCTCGTTGGTTTGGTCCAAAGCTCGTCCAGTTTGTCGAACGCGCAGGCGGCTGTTATCTGGTGGTGCCCTACCCATTAGCGATTGAAAGGTAATTTGTCACCGGCATTGCTGCAGAAATGAAATCACGAAGCTGATTCGCGGCTTGGAGCCGATCATATTCGGCATCCTGGGACGTGAACCGTGCAAGAACGACTCTGCTGTCCTAGGAGATCTATGTCTCGGCGTAGCACGTCTTGCGGCGTCGGCATTGCCGGGCTCCGGGAAGATGAAGGTGGTTGAAACTCAGATGCTGCTGAGCCGAAGGATTTGGCCATGATGCAGTAGTCAAAAGATAAGAAAAGAACACATGCAATGAGGCACCATCTCGGGAAGGAAAAGAACAACATTGCTTACTGACGCCCCTGCTCAAGCAGTGCGCCCCTTGAGTGTTTCCCTGAGCTACTTCTGTGCTTGTGTCTGCGGAGCTCGCATCGGCCCTAACATCCATGCGAAGTTCTTGACCTTGGACAGGTCCTTGCACAAGCAAGTCCAGTGTGCTCGGAAACTGTTTGGAGCCAGCGATGTCAAGCTGACTTTTAACTTCCACGGGCGCCCCTCTTTCGGGGTAGCGTGCTCCGGACCACAGTTGGCGAGCTCTTTCCCACACTTTTCCCCAACAATCGCTCCAACACACGCTTGTGTGGTCCGCTTCGCATTTGCCGGTCTTTGTCTGGACCCAGGTAGACACGAAAGGCCTCGGCCAACCAAGCATCACTACGCCCCTGGGGCACTTCTGAGCCCCGAAGGGTGATGATAACCGGCCATGGTTTACCTTCCATGGGTTCTCCACGGTCGGCTGCCTCTACTGAATCTGCATCGCCCGTCATGGCTGTTTAACTTGATCCCAGAGTTCGAAACCCCAAAGTCGTAAGAGCTAAACCTTGCAAGCCTGCTACAGTCATTGCACCCTCTGTAAAAAAAACTGTAAGGTTCTAGATTCCTAGCCTCAATGGAGCTCTAGAATCTCAGGGCATCCTCTCGAAATTCGGCGGCTGCAGCCGTGGCCGCCTGTGCCGCTGCTGCCTGCAATGAACAAGTCAGCTCTTGCGACGACCGTATGACTGTATGGAACCATTTCATAAACAGTCTCACCATCATGATCATGACAAGAACATCGACGGTGGTAATGATCAGAGCTGGAAGCAATCGACATGAAACAAACAAGCTGCTCTTCAGCGTCGTCAACAACTAGTAGGCATGTGTGATGCAGGGTATACGGTATTGGGGGGCATCTCAGCCGTCTCAGCATCAAGAGTCGTGGCTGCCAAAGGCATGTAATGTAAGAAGTGGCCATAAGCGGCCCAAGTGCTGCAAGAATTTTACGGCTTTTGAGAGTGGTTTCGAGGCGGTTTGGGATGTAGGAGTCTTAGACTTGCCGAATGTAGATTTCCGTCTTAAAGTAGTTAGGGGATCGTTCCAAGAGTGCTTGCGGTTTCAGAGCGAGAAAGGCAGTTATTAGATCTAAGTGCCAATTTCCGAGAGTTCGGGTACACAGGCTGAAGATATCTGAAGACCATCAAACCGCAACTCAGTACGCTCAAGGGCGGGAGACTGACAGCAGCACGTCACCTCGGATGCCAAGCCCAATTTCTGGACCTGGACCCTATCCCCCCCAAGCTCGCTGAGGCGTTCAGGGTTTAGGGATTCTAACATCTCTTGGATAGTCCCAGGGAGTGAGTCTACTCCTGAGCTTTGGGGTCATTAGCTGCACCTCCACAGCCTTCACGTGCTCCCGCGCCGTGGAGAGCCTCCAGCAAGGATCCCCGAAACTCAGAAGGCTGAAAGGCCCAAAATGGGAAGCTGGGCTCCTTATTACAAGAGTGAATTTGGGGACCGGCGCGATCCCTGGCCCGAAACGTGAAACACTGCATCCTGAACCGAGAACCCTGAAACCTCTAGGATCCCGACACCTCACAAATTCTCACTCCCAAAGCCGAAGCCACCAGAATGCAGTGGGCCACATCAATTAGAATATAGCTTCATGTGGGTGTGGGCAAGATCAACATTAAAACAAAAAAAACCTACAAGAATAGTACGAGTATGATGAGGTCTTCAGACCTCTACGCTGTGGATCCTTCGCCGGGCCATATCTCACCAAGGTCCCAACTCCTCATCGGATCGCTGGCGGTCTGCATGCACAACCTTGCGATCTGGGTCTACGGCTTCCACATTTCAGCTTAGGGTAGGAGCTTTCGGAGGGGCAGATTCCTATTGCGCCGATTTTGACAGGGGGTAAAGCTTGGCAACGGAAGTGACATGACTAGAGCCGCAGGGTGGAGTGTGGAACTCGCAGGAGGTATCGGCTTGCTTTCGAAGTTGAAAAAACACTGCGTCTGGTGCTTCGGGTCAATCCTCTTGGGTCTCGGGAAGTCAAACATTGGGCTAGCTGCTCCTGCAGAAATTCTGAGAAACGGATGCTTCACCATGCATGCGGCCAGGTGTCAAGGCTCAAAGGGTTTTGGTGTGAACTTCATCCTATCGAATGCGCGAATACATGATGAGGGAGCAACGTGGAGCAGGGCGGCGCAAAAAGAAACCAGCAGGCATGTTGAAGCCCAGGATTGCAACGCCCTAAACCCAAGCTATACCAAGAAACCAAACAGGTATGCTCCTTGAACCGACACCGCCTGAGTTTCAAAATCGTTTTCCAAAAAATCCCATGAACACACTTATTAATTCTAATAGAGCCCCGAACCCGTACAGTAACCTTAAAGATAAATCTTACACTCTTACACTTACACCCTACACCCAAAGCCCCACAACCTCAAAAGCTACCCTTTCCAAGACGCATACAAGGAACTCATAAGAAAGCGCCAAACAAAACATACTGTTCAGGTAAACCCTCAACCCCTCTGATCAATACAGCTAGCAAAACAAATGGTCCGTCCTCTTGCTCTGCAATCTCCGCCCGCAGCGCGGCGACCTGCTCGCAAAGTCCCACCACACTTTGGGTTTTCTGGTTTCAGCATTGTCTGCTGAAAGCTTTCGGATACATTATAATCATGATGAACCTTTGTTTGCTGTGCCCGCCTCCCTTGGACTCTAAGTCGTCCAGCGACAAGGCCCGACCCCCAATCCTACGACCTGGTTTGGAGTCCCCAAGCCTGAGCATCATGATCATGAAATCTAGGACATTTTCAGGAGGGTAGTTACCTTTATAGGAGCCTTATAGAAGGTCTATATACCTTATCGAAGCCATATAGAAGGCCTATATACCCTAAACTCCCCACCTGCAGTTTCTTTTCATGAAATCCTGACCCGGAAGGCGCAACCATAAACCCTTTCAAACTCCTGAGCCCTGAACGGCAACCTTTAATGGTCCCTTGGAACTTGGCCTTTGAGGCATTGCTTGGCCCCTACTGAGACTAATGAAGGATTTAGCATACAGGGGTTACCTTGAAAACTCAAGACCCTGACGCTTTCTAAATGATGGGGGGGTTGGGCTTCCTTATGCAACGGATCACTTGAGATGAAAGATACTTCAAGCCACAACATCCAACTTTCTTCTACAAAGTCTTATTATACACCCGAGTGCAGAATTCGTAGAAAACCTGCAAGAAAGTACTTCTGCTGGATTGAGATCCCCTGAGTCTTCGACCAGCTGTTTCTGCTGCTGCAGCTCCCGTGTGCGATCCTGAAATCTGAGGGGTCGATGTCCCGAGAGTTAAGAGGTTGGGGTTTTGGGGTTTCACGCTTTTAGTTCTTTGGCGGGCTTAGGTCAAGGTTTAGAGTTTTAGCCTCGGCTCTAGGGTTTCAGGGCTTTGGGCTTGGGTTCGAAGCTTTGTGCCATAATTCGGAATTCATTTGAGGTGACGCTACTACTGCTGTTCCTCCTGCCACTACTACAGTAGGCATTTGTACATAAACGTTGCACTACACGCTAGAGCCATGCTCGAAGTACCACAGGTGTGTAGCTATGACTCTACAGAATCTATCTATCTATCTATCTATCTATCTATCTATTATCTGTCTATCTATCTGATCGATCTATCTATCGGTCTATCTACATATGTGTGTATGTGTATGCATATATATATATATATATATACATGTATGTGATACTACCTCAACTTAGACCTAAACCCTCAAATACACTCCACAGAGCTGCAAACCATACATCAGCCCGAGCGGCATCCTGAACTCAGTAGATGTGGAACAGGTTCCGCCGCACCCCTCCGGAAAAAAAGGATTCTCCAAACCTTAGATCCTAACAAGTTAAATCCGGAAACCATACTTTCAAGAACCCGTCACCACACAACCAAGCCATGAGCGTCAAATCCCAAGCTGAAAACCCTGCATAAGAAGCACGGAGGCGTAAAAATGTCGCACCCTGCGAGATTCCTCACCGATCCCCCAGATCCTGCATAGACACCTGAAAGGACCAGATTTCTGACACATCCCTTGAAGAATCCTAAAAGATCCTAAAAGGCACCCGCTGCTTTAGCCACCGGACCTGCCTCCAGGCCGGCCACGGCAGAGCGCATCTCGGACTCGGCTTCCAAAGCCTCCGTCTCTTGAGGAAAATGGCTACAAAAGAGCTTGCCTGGGGTTAGGGGTTAGGGGTGAGGGTCTCTTTAAAACTCCTTTGAGGGCTCCTTCAAGGCCCTAAGGCCCCTGTCGGGGGTTTGTTCGAAAGGGTTTCCCTTGAGACCTCCATGAGGAGGGCTTCATCAGGGGGCTCCTGCAATTAAGGGAGCCTTGAAGGGTTTCCGGAGGTTTAAATAAGTGGTTTTTCACAATAGGTTTGGAGCATATGGACCCCTGCGAGAGTTTCGAGTTTCTGCAGTTTCGGAGTTTAGGGCCAGGGCATCTTTGATCGAGGGCTCACGGCTTTAGGGCATATGCCTCAACCCACAAGCCCGATGATGGTTCAGGCTTTGGGGCTCGCTTTGTTTCCCCAGGGCTTTTCGACACAACCACATATAGGGTTTAGGGTTTGGGGTTTAGGGTTTAGGGTTTAGGGTTTGGGCTCCCTAAAACCCTACACCCTCGAACCGAAAGCCTCGCCTGCTCCAGGGAGCGGGCGCCGTCCGAGCGCAGGGCGTCCACCTGACGACCGGGCAGGGTCCACTGAGACTCAAAGGCTTCAGGCTTCAAAACCCTGAGCCCTGAACCCCAAATAGAAACCCTGTGATATACATATATATATATATATATATGTGCATATATATATATATATGTATGTATACATATATAAATAAAGAAGTCGGGAAAAGTCGACTGGGGCCTTTGGGGCTCTGTACTCTCAGGTCCCAAGGGCTCCTTGCATGCCTTGCCTTCAGGGAAGGAGCCGCAACAGCCCTAAAAGCCCTAAAAGCCCTAAAACCCTCACTCACCCCTCAAACCTTGAAGCCTAAGTGCCCAAACTAATCTTGTCTCCGCCAAAAACCTAAACGGACCTAAACCCCAGAGTTTTGAAGAGGCCCTTCTTCCCCGAGCCTGCTCACGCAAGGCCTTCTCTGCCATCTGCCGCTTGGCCTCGTCAGCCCTTGCCTTCATTGGGTGCAGCGCTTAGGATGCAAAGCCTTAGGATTTGGGAACTGAGGGTTCGGAGCGTTTTATTGTCACTCTTGCTTCGTGCTTCATGCTGCTCGTGGACCGGTGGCTGCAGCACTTGCCATTCTTCATTTTATGGGTTGAGGCCTTTGGCGTAACATGGCCTGACCAGCATCTGCACTGAAACATACCCGGAAGTTTCATGTTTCCGGCACGTTGCTCTTCATGCTCTGTTGGGAGCTCTTGTTGCTGGGTGTTCCAGCCAAGCCGGCATCGATGCCTGATAAATCCCGATAACAAATACTGCCACGACGCCCGGGGTGAGGCTTTCACGACAACAATCAACCACACCGGCATGTTTGGACTACATTAGCAGCTTGGTATCATCATGATTCATGATCATTATCGCGCCACTGCCTGCTGCCGCCAACACCACATCATCACCATCGTCATCATCAGGGTGATCCTCGAAGCATCATCACTACCATCCATGTCACCATCACTGACAATGAAAACTCAATGTCCGACTCCGACTCCGAGCTTGGGCCTGCTCCTGCTGGGCTCCCAGAGCGACGCTGCAGCGCTGGCTCAGACCTCTTCAGGTGACGCTTTTGTCGGGTTGCGCAACGTTGCATGGGGTGCCATGGGCTTTCTTGAGGCCGCACAGTGGGTTTTTTTGCTTGCGATGGTTGTGGGTCTTGGAATTGGGGAGGAGGGGAAGGCGACTTCAGGATGGAAGGAGAGCCTGAAGGCACAGCAGCGTGGAGCTCAACGTGCGTTGTTGCTTAGACAGAAATTGCGTTGTTGGGCAGAGAGGCGGCTCGCTCGCAATTTTGGATGCAGAGAAAGCTGTGGATCCAGAAAACCTTAGCAGCAGACATGATCGTGTTACTGCACAGGACTGCATAATTTGGATTGGGGTTTCAGGTCGTTGGAAAGCTTCTGATAAAAACCTTTGCGTTCCTCAGCCTCGAGGTTCATCATGATCTCAATTCTGACAGCTGAAACCTTGAATCATCATAGGGGTCAAAGGCGTCTGCGTTCGGGATTTAAGGCCAAAGGAAGGCAGCTCAGACCCACGATCTTGGCTTTCAGGTTGTTTCGGAACTTCCTGACTTCTGAAGCCTCCTGGACTCATCATGCTGGGCGGTGCTGGGCCCCACACGCTGCACCGAGTCCTCCTCAGCAAGGCGGCAGGCTAGTCTAGAGCCTAAGAGTCCAATGGAATCAATGGAAAGCCGATCGTTGCTTCGAACTTTTCGCGCAGCAATTGCCGTTTGCTGATGCTCCGGTGCAGCCCCGGGCTGCCGTAAGCCTTCATGGATTCTTCTCGGAACCAGATCCTTCCAGGCTGAAGCCCCGAAACCCGACACCTCTCGCCTCTCGGAGTGGAAAAAGCAACGGACGCACTGGCCCCACCAAAACCCTTCCACAACCCACAATCCCTGAACGACAACTAACAAACTCATCAAAGCCTACCAAGAACCCAAGACTAAGCACCGACTTCTGCGAGACGTTTCCGAGAAGTCTTCAGGACGGTCCGGGGGATCTTCCTCGGTTCCTTTCGGCTTCGCCGAAGAGACGCGGAGGCGACCCGGGAGAGGCGCTCAAGTTCTTGAGAGCCCCCCACGGGGCGTTTTAGAGCTCTTGCAGAGCATGTCCTTCGGGCTTTCGTGGCTTTCGGGCTTCTGATGGTGTTTTGGAGCGGTAGGCTCGAAGCTTTGCTCTTTTTCTGTAGGTAAGATCGGATCAACTCGCGGGCTCTGCAGCGGTTTCGAGAACGGTTTCGGCCTTGGGCCTCAGGCAGATCGCTCGCTGGATGTCGTGTTTCACGTAGGCCACCATGGCATCCGTGTCGGTACCCAGGTCCCGGTGCTCTCCTTTCCAAGGGATCGAAAAGGCAAAAAGCGATGGGTCTAGCTTGTCTCTAAGCCTGTTTACTTAAGCTTGTTTCCTGAACCCAGCCCAGGCGAAGCAAGTTAGGGTTGAGGCCGTCGAGAACCAAGTGGACACTCATCGGGGCACAAAGCCATGACGTCCAAAGAAATCCCGGATTGTCTCATTCAGAAGTCCGCGCCGCCAACAATGCACACAAGGGGGCTGAGAAGCCTCTACATAGACATCTTTAGGTTGTGAGTCTTTCAAGTGGTGAGGGCTTAGGGTCTAGAGGCACTCAAGTCACGTTTTCTGGGGCCGATTCATGGTGGAACTCGAAGTATTTCGATACTGCAACTATACAGCTATAGAGTCGTGCCAGAACAACAGCCGTCATATCTACTCCGTATTACGCCTTTACTGACTTTAGCCGCAAGGCCCTCAGTCGATCAATCCGAAATCAACGAGTGGCTTTAACGACGATTCACTACCACGGCACTGCGACTCCAAGCACAGAAGGTGCTTCGCAAATCAAGGGAAGGGGTGCGTGCTTGACCACCGCGAAAGCTTTGAACCACATCTGTGGCGAATCCGAATCCCATCCTCAACACCAGGTCCTATATCACATGATCTCAAAAGAGGTGGCCTGACTCAACCTCGCTGCTCCAGAAACCTCATCCTCAGACTAATGTTTCAAGAGATTGATGCATTGTACATACATCAGGAAACCCTGGCCCTAACGAAATACGACTATGAAATCTTCAGGCCCCTTGTCCTGCAGTCCCAACCCAAGGGCCTAGAACTGTCAGCGCACTGTCGTACCAGGAAAGTGCCACGTCGAAGCGGTCACAGAGGAAGTCGCCTCAAGTGCAGCCTAGACTAGGGCTGAAAGGCTCGCGAATCTACAATGGTCCAAGGATGGTGTGGATGGAAACTTACATATGGACATGTACATGAGTGTGTGTGTGTGTGTGTGTGCATGCCTTCATATACACACATACATACATACATACATACATACATACATACATACATACATACATACATACATGCATACATATGTAATATGTATGTGCGTGCTTGTATATGTAACATTTCAACTGAAATTGTCTGAAATAGTCCATGTCGCAATGGCCGCGAAAATGGTACAAGGTCGCCAAGACGTTGGAGATCACTTCTTTGTCCTTCCCGGATCCCAATCCCGGATCCCAGCACAACGTGCCACGGCCAAAACCATCCGAGAAGCGAAACCACCGCGAAACCAGGACTGCTACAAACCAAAAAAACCATGAACCGTTGTGCAAGTTGATGGACATTCTCTCCGAGCTGCACAGGCTACATCACCCTTATGAACCCTTGTACAGCCCTTATGGAACCCCTTATAGAACCCCCTAAGGAGGTTGCACTACTAGGGCTCCTAACCAAGGGGTCGCGAGAGCTGAAGTGCAGAAACCTCGTCCAGTTCTCGCGCAGGGATCACAAACTCACCTCTAAACTTAAACCGCAAGTCCTTGAGCACAGAACTCTAGACCGCGAAAGCCCTGCACGGAAAATCCTCCAAGTTCTGCGACACATCCCAGATGTTGCCTTCCATCTGCTTGATCGCTGCATCAACGTGATCCAGAGCCTTGCTTCATGGAATCGGAGACTTTGGGGTTACGGCTGGGGTTAATTTGTGATGTTGCTTGTTTGGGAGAGCGAGGCCCTTTCGGGAATCAACCGAAGCAATAAAGATCATATCTATGTGTGTATCTATATGTAGACATAGATAAAAAGTATGTGTGTGTATATGTATATATATATATATATGTATACACAATATATGCGTGTGTGTGTGTGTCGTGCCATAATATATCCAAACAGCCACCGCACGACTTCGAGGTCGGCGGTTCTGGCCCGCCCAGGGAAGAAGGTTTAGGGTTGTGCTGTTTTGACACCCCTTTTCTCCCGCCCTGTTAGGTTGGCTGAACGCCAAGATGGCCGAGGCTATAGCTAACTGCAAAGGCCCACGGGTTTAGGGTTTAGGGTCGTATCCTGCATGCCCCAAAGTCAGATTTTCACCACAAAACAATGATGACACTACTCATAATGATAAATAAAGATAACGTACTGATATAATATGAATAACAATAGCAACAACAATCGTAGCAACAACAATATTAGTCAATAGCCAATAGTCATAATCAAAGTACGAGTAGCACTGAGAATCAATAAGAGTAACAATAATGCTAATACATAACCATACCTGACAATAACGGTAACTACTGGTAACAACAACATTGCTTGTAATAGCAATCACAGTACTAAACACAATAAGAATAATGATCATTATCTTAGCAGTGGCCCCTCCAGCCTTCTCCGGAGAGCTTTCGTCCAAGTCTGCCTGTGCCAGCGCGTAGCTGCAGGCTCCCAAGATCGACTGAAGTGTCTGGCGAGTCTCCTCTGCATGGGGTTGCTAGGGGATCTCTATTCCTGTGTAGACTTTTGATGTGGGAGTTGACGGTTGAAAACTTCAGGGCTGAGGGGTTGAGGACTTATGGCCGGGCTTAGGGCTTCAGGCCATGCGAAATTGTGGCTCCCTTCGTGTGTCTTCATGACACTTTGCGTTGTCGTAAAGCTGTCTACACAGCACATTTCCACCCCAAAACCCACCGAGGTGCGGCGAGCTTAGGAAAAGAAGCCTCTGCGCAGACTACTTACCTACCACGTTGAGCTCCGTCTTGGAACTTGGACATACTTACAACTCGGTACGCCATGTCCTTGCAAAAACAACTCAAAATTCCCAGTGAATGTAAGGCAGAAATTTGACAAACGTTGTACGCGATGCTCATGCAGTCCCGGCACACGGTACCCTACCTGCAAAACAAGCAGAGACATCACAAGAAGTTTGTCAACAAATCTAAAAGAACAGCGCGTGCTTTACAAGCACGTTCGCCTCCACGGCTGCGCCGAGCTCTTGAGCTTCGTCCAGAACCCGCCGGGCATCGGCGGTCCTCTGGCGAGGAGACATGGAGCTGAGGGATTGGAGCGTTCACTGGCACTGAAACAGAACAAGATGAGGATCGAGGTGACGATAGTGATGCTGACGATTGTGATTTTCATGACAACGAAGACAGTGATCACGATGAGAAAACACCAAGTTTAGAAGCATTTCACCTATCCTACAATCGAAGCTCCACAGCAAGATGCCGCATTGCTGGGTACGTGAAATCCTTTGGTCAGGCATAGACCAACCACTGTGCAAGCCGGCATATTTCAGCTGTCGCAGTACATCGGCTGATGACGTGCTGCCTGTGATCAATTTTGCTGTACACCCGGACGTAAATCGACATGCGCTGGTTTAACAGCATCCGCAACAGCCCCAAGACCCGAGACTGGCAAGATTATCAGCCGTACGCAAAACCCGAAATGCTGCAAGCCCTCTGCTGGACGACAGTCCTTCGGAGCTGAAGATAGGCGCCGCCGAGGTAGACGCGACACAACAGACGCCAGAAGGTCCTCTGTGGCGGTTTCTTAAACTTCGGACGCCCTATTTTCGGGGTCTTTGCAATTTCGATCCCGGTTTATGAGAAGGGTCGTATGTTTTCTGAAGGTCTTCAACGGGATTAGGATTTGGGTTTGTAGGGACAGGGGCCCCATGTGGAAACCTGCGGGGAGTCTAGGAGGCTCAGAGTTCGAGGTCTAAGCTCCCTGAAGGTAAAACAGCAAACCAGGCAGGAAGCTCCTCAAGCCCGAAAGCAGTGATGTAAGGGCCCTAGCAGCTAGAACAGGATTTTGGTGGCACATTGCAGTACAACGCAAAATGGGGACAAGAAGAGGATCATCTGGCTACTAGTGATTATTCAGTTCTACAGGCCCCCATATTCTTCCGGCAAAGCAAGGCAAAGGCCCTAACGGCCAATGTACTGCAAGTCCCTATCATATACTACGAATGGCAACCGTAGTGACAAGAAGAATTACGAACGTCATCCCCGAAACCTCCGTCCGAGCTTCAAGTCCACCGTGCTCTCGGCGTCGGCGAGCTGGTCAGAGACCTGCACGCAGAGCTCGCCCAGCACAAAGGCCTCGCGCGCTGGAAGTCTCGTTTTTGTTGAGCGGTTTAGCTTTTCGGGGTTGTGCATGCAGGATCCCGGGTTGTCTTTCAATTTAGGGCCTTGTGTACTGCTAAGCGTACTACTTCGAATCTCTATCAAGGCATGAGACTAAAATGAGGTTTCTTACCTGGCAACGAACCACAACTCAAGACCCCGTCTGAGTGCATAAAGTGTGAAGTTTAGGAAGCTCTGGGCTCAGGGGGGCTTACTGGTTTTAGGTTCAAGCCTCTAGGGTTTAATGCTGAAGGCTCTTTCGAAGTTCTAGCTGGTCCCAACAAAAGGCTAGTACCCCCTCCCCCCCGCCGAGCGCCTTGTGAAACTGCCGGTTCTGCAAAAATCCCATCGCAAAAACGAGAGACTGCAGCACCACCTTGATACTTTCTGGCTTTATGTTGTGACTGCTGTCTTCGTCTGGGCTCTGTATTCCAAGATGGTCCGAGTTTTAAGGTTGAAGCTTGTAGCCCTAAGCCCTAAACTCTGAACTGGGAGCTTGTGAGAGTGCTAGCAGCTTTCCATGTCTTTTGAAGGAACCCGTGGGCATACGCACGGCTTCAGTGCGGCTTTTCAAGTTTGAGGCTGCGTCGCATGCACTACTTGGCGATATCATTTGGTTCCGAATTCTTTAAACATCCGTATATATAATTGTACATATGTATATCAGTGTTTCTTGTTTAGCCGCTTTGTCCGTGTCTAATCAGGGATTCAAGTCTGTCAAGTCGGCCCGTGAAACCTCAGCCAGCCCCAAAGCCAAATAGCAAGGCTTCAGGGTTCAGGGCCTGCTTGTCGGGTAAGGAGACTGAGTAAGTAAGGTTGTAAGTGGCTTAAACTAAATGACTTCTAAGTAGCCATAACAAAATCTGCTACCCAATTACCCATTCCCCTCATTATCTAAGCAAGACCCGAACATTATCTAAGTAAGATCCCAAACCTTATACCTAAGGGCCTAAGCTGTTAAAACACCTCCTATAGAAGTTGTACAAGCCCTCTGCGCAACCCCGATAGAACTCTTGCAGAACGCTGAATGAAACACTCATATGACCGTATCGAACTTTAAAAACACTCGTTGTTAAAAACAGGTCAAAGCACGTTCAGAACCTTTTCCAGTCCACCTTCGACGGAGCACGCCTGCCGGGAAATTAATGGTTTTATGTCGGCTCCAGGGTTTAGGCTTCAGGGCCAATTAAGCCTCTTTGATCTTTAAGGCCTAGGGCCTAGGGCTCATATACGTTTATAATAGACGGTTTATGTGGGGCCTAAAAGATGCTGTACTGCTTTTTGGATTTTTGCCAGGGGGTTGTATACGGTGCATAAACGGCTTACGGCATACATGCGGTGTATATATGGTGCAGGGTTCATACATGCCTCGTATAGGGTTTATCTGCGGTGCATTTGCAATTTAGGGTTTACGTACGGTCCGTACGGTCTACATCGGATGGAGGGGGTAGGTCTTCTGTATGCATAGCGACTAGTTATGGCCCAGCGTGCCCAGGCATTTTCTACGGTTTCGGGTTCAGGGTTCCCACCCCATCAGCAAGCTTTGCTGGGCCCTGGGCTTCACACCGGGAGTTCTTTGCGTTGTGCTATGAAGACGGATTCACAAGCTAACACTTTCGAACAAACCCCGCAGACCGAAGTTCTAGAATTCACCCTACCTGCGAAAGAGTAGGCTATGACCCGTTAAAGGCTTTGATCGTAGGGTGTAACAACCTAGTATTGGCCTCTTGAACTACTGGCGCTTCGAGCTGCAGGTAAGCCCCTGGGTCCATTGGATTGCGAAAAACCCACCGTCGCACCTGCCCGGAAACATGCAGCATGTCGCAGTCTTGCAGAATCTGATGCCTGGGCATCGGCTTCGACTTTCAACGACTATCCCCAGCAAACTAACACCAACTACCAATTCTAATGCCTAATAGGGAGTTGTTGAAGGTCTCCAAACTACGGATTGGGCTAGGATCAAGGCCAGCGACCCTGTTCACTACCACCCCAAGGCCAAAAAACCCTCAACAAATCAACAAATCTCAAACCGAGCCCCAAAGCCGGAATCCTTCAGACAAGGCGCAGCTTCTCGCGCAGCTGGTCAAAGAAGGCAGGGTTGCGCTGCCTGAGTCATCGGTGAATTCAATCACAGGTCTAACACACGTTCTTATGGGCTCTAGACGGTTTTGGAACTTTAGGGTCCAGGGGCTAGGGATTGGGTGTTTTGGGGTTGAGGGCTTCGGGGTTTAGTTAGGGCCAATCAATAGGATTTAAGGTCGACGTGCTGGCGATTCCACTTATGGCGACTTCTGAAATCCTGAACGCTGCCAGCTCGAAGACTCTACTATAGACCCTGCAGGCCCTAAACCTAAGCCATACAAGCACAAAAAACCTGTTGACCATATAACATGAATGCCCTACCAAACAGCCCAGATGCTGTCGCATCAGCGTATAGGCCCCATTCAGCTTCGCAGGCTCTGAGGTAAGCCGAGGCAGGAAAAGTGACCAATGCCTGCTCGGGGTTTCGGTACGTTTAGGTTTTACAAGGGCGTAAAGTGAGGGTTGTTTAGTTTGTCTAAGAGTTTCAGGGTTCTTTGGGATGTGGGGTTCAGGGTTCAGTCGGTCAAGGTCCAGGCTTGAGGGCTCTCGGAGCCTTGACAAGGAAACCTGAACGGAAAAGGGCTAGTTCAGGGTTAAGGTTAAGGGTTTAAGTAAACTTCAAAGCCAAAAAGCTGCAATCGTAACCTCGCAGCTGCATATCCCTCTAGATTCCGATCCCCAACACCCCAAAGCACCAACCTTCTGAAAAACAATCAGAACAAGCTTCCTTCACATCACCCAAAAAACAGAGGTCTGACCTGAAGAGCATGAGCTGCTGCAGCCCGGTCGGGGATTCTTCCGTCTCATCGGCGCCCATGGCGCCGAGGGCGTGGAGAAAAGCCAAGGACCGGAGCTTCAGGCTTGGAGTGTGGGACGCTTGGCCCTGAACCCTAAACTGTCGGAGCGTTGGGAGGGTGGGGATCAGACTGATCGGACTTGGAGAAGGCAGACGCCCCTTTTACTTCGGCTTCGGGGCCACTTCACTTTGGCTTCATGGCGGCACAGAGCTGAAAAGCTGCGGGTCCCAAGCGCTCTCAGAACACGGGTTTGGGGGAACAAGAGGGCGTAATCTGAGTTTCAAAAGTTCTGAATGGCAGGGCGTTGAAAGGTTCTGTGAGCAAGTCAGAAACCTTTTTGCAAAGAAAGACCCGTCACACAAAGCCCTCTCTCTTCCAAGAAGAAGCACCAACATCCCAGTTCCACAAATTCAACTTGCAAACCGTAGATCGGAAAATGCCCCAACATTGACTGCCGCTGGGCTTAGGGTTTCGGGCCAGCCCACTATGATCGGATCCAGGCTGTCCTCCGCAGCCAAAGCAGCATGCAGCTGGACCACCTCTTGTTTCTGTTCTCATGACTTGTGGGCTTTCTTCCTTGTGCCCGATCTGTTCAGGGCTTCGCATGCCAAGGCTGCAGGGGGCCAAGGATTTTGCAGCTCAGGGTCATGAGCGCCCTTTCTCGGGTCGGCCTTCTGGGAGTGTGCTGCAATTTTCGGGATAAGTCGGGCTACGTGCCAATGCGGCAGCCGATGATCGATGCATCAGCACTAAGTGAAGATAAATTTGATAGACGACGCTTCACCACCAGTAACTAACTCGGTTTTATGCAAATTTTCCGGCCCCGGTCAACTTGGCCACCTTTCATGAGCGAACCACCTCCCGTCCCTCAAGTAATCTGCCTCGCTCCGCCAGCGCTCTACCTGGCGTTGGGATTCCGCCGCCTGTAGCGGATCGTGCTCACACAGCACGTGCTTCAAGACAGCTGGCAAACGCAGTAGTCCGGAGATGTTGAAGATGTATAGCTTATTATATCTTATTATATATCTCCGCCAAATATGACAAGGGCCACTTGCCAATCACGGCTACGCCATGCCACGCCCATTGCAAGTGTGTAAATCCTGCAAGTACTGAACACACCGGATCCTCAAAGCACCGGACCTCTGGCGCAAATATGGGAACTCCTATGTGGGTAGTTTTCTAAATTAGGGTCCCTTTTGGGGGTCCTTTTTATAAGGGTGCCGTACTATACTGGGGACCTAGAAAGGGACCCTGATTTAGAGAACTACCTATGTTTCTTCCTTCATGTGAGAACCACGCTCTTGTTGGTATCATCGTTGGTGCGACTATAGGTACGGAGGGGTTCCTGTCACCGGATTTCTGGCTCAATCTAGGGTTTATGGGCAGTTTATATGGTCTCTGGGAGTTTCCCGTTTCAGTGTTCGCCCCATAGGTCCAGAGTGCTTTCAGCCTAAACCCTGAGCCAGCGCTTCTGCGCATCCAAGATCCTGCCACCTTGACAGGCTCGGAGCCCCCATTCCTTCCTTCCTTCCTTCCTTCCTTCCTTCCTTCCTTCCTTCCTTGCTTCCTGGCTTCCTTGCTTCCTTGCTTCCTTCCTTGCTTCCTTCCTTGCTTGCTTGCTTTGCTAATGAACTACAGAATAACCATGTATTCTATCTGGTTAGCCTTTGGCTCGCCCAGTAACTGTTCCTTCGTAGAGTTTGTAGAGCAGCTGACAAACACAATGCCGATACGCACTGATGACACATACGTATAATCATATATATATATATATAAACAGACAGAGAGAGACAGAGAGCGAAGGAGAAAGAGAGACCATGACAGAAGCAATGAGAGCATAACATTGAACCGGCAACAACGCCCCAGAAGCGCCAAACGCTGGTGCTGTATCCTGGACAGACAAGTCTTTTCCTTCGCTCAGCACCGAGAAACAGCCGGATCGCGAGGGTGCCCAACGCGCCGAGAAGCTTGCTCCATCGGCGGATCTGGTGCTTCCATGGACACCGGCTGAGGTGCCGTGCTCCTAAAACCGTGCGTAGGGTCCAAGGTCTCACGGCTCTTCGAGGATGAGCTTTGACCCTTTATCCAAAAGCATGAGTCTAGTCTAGTCTAGTCTAGTCTAGTCTAGTCTAGTCTAGTCTAGTCTAGTCTAGTCTAGGCTATCTCCTGATCCTACCGTGCCTTTCGTGCCTGCCCATAAGCTCCTTTTCCTACTATGTGTCCCTTGGAACCGGCGCTTCTTAGTCCACCCACTTGGTGAGGTAATTGCTGCTCTTCAGGGCCGCGGTGACCTGCTCGGAGTTCATGGAGGCATACTTCTTCAGGTCCTCCCAAGCAAGACGCATGGCATTGTCAGTTCTGAAACTTCGTAGGGTTCCTTTTTTAACATCAGGTTTCAGAGTTTCTTGCCTGGCCTACTCAAGAGCCCTAAACGCCTAGATCCAAAAGCTTGCAACTATTCCCCAAACACCGAACTTCAAGCTCTCAACCCGCGGGAACTCAACCGTAGTATTGTTATCAGCTCTCCAGTGCTCCCCAGATGTCCATCAAACCCAAACTGTCCTTGGGGTTCTCCCACTCGAAGAACTTGATGCCNNAAGTGGCAGTAGGCGGCAGTGTCCTGTTGAGGGTTGGAGCCATGGGCTGCAGGGTAACGGTGCGATTCGCTGGGTTTCCTACAACGCTGTGTACCGCTGTATGGAGTCTTTTTGCGAATTAGGGGTGCCCCAAGTCGGGGCCGTTCTCGCCCAGTTAACAATGATCTTCAAGCTCTCTGGAGCCCACAAACCGTACGCCCTGTCAAAACCCGGCGAAACCTTCGCAACGACCTGGAAACCTCAAAGCCCAAATCCCTACTACAACTAGACCCCGAAAGCCTTCAACAACACTGCGAAATCATGAAGGCTGATGGCCTAGCAGGGTTTAGGCCCAGAAAAAGCCATGAGGTTGAAGCTGGAGGCTGCAGCAGGGGGGCTTCATGATCTAACGGAGCTGGTCGTCCAGTGAATTCAAGGTGTGAGGATTCGTGCTTCAAGCTTCAAGCCGCAGGGGTCAGTGTGGGGCTTGAGGACCGCGAACCCAAACCTTCCCAAACCTTAAAAAGGATATAGATCACATGGTGCGAATCTTCAAAGCCAAAACGCAACAACTCAGCTGCAATCCGAAGTCAAGCACAAGCCGACGATGCTTGGCGGACTCAAACCTCCCAAATGGCATATAAAGCCCAAATAACTTACTTGGAGCCTCTTAATACAAAACACGCCTACATTGGAGCTACCTTTGACCCTAAATCCTTAAGGTTGCAAGACGTTCGGTCAGTAGGGGCTTTGTTTTTCAGGGCCTCCGGGCCGAGCTTGGCAAAGCTAAAGCGACCAAAAAAGAGACTTGAAACACAAGGGCTTACTGTAAGTTACAGGATGTAGATGCTTTGGGGTTTAAGGCGTGGCGTCTAGGGCTCATAGGACCATACAAGTGGAAAGCAGCACACAACCCAAGCTTCAAGAACCCAAACCCCGAACCCAAAAACAAAGATTAACCTAAACAGTCGAAAATGTGTGTGTGTGTGTGTGTGTGTGTGTTTGTGTGTTTGTGTGTGTGTGTGTTTGTGTGTTTGTGTGTTTGTGTGTGTGTTTGTTTGTTTGTTTGTTT
>CAJNDV010032014.1:11646-37404 GCA_905221635.1 Symbiodinium sp. CCMP2456 | reverse complement strand
AACCCTAAACCCAAAACCCTAAGGTTCTCCGGGAAATTGTTATCGAGGCTCTCGCAAGCACTGACGGCGGCGCTGAAGGAGATCACGTTGGCTTCCAGACGGTCGTCCTTGGGCAAAAGAGGCATGCTGGGTTTTACCTTAAGGACGAAAAGGGCCCTAAAAGGGTTTAGGGTTCATATACCATATGGGGTTTCATAGTATAAGGGTATAGAGCCCCTACTTTTTAAGGTTCTTTTCGTCCTTAAGGTAGAGGGAATAGGTATATCGCACTTCCTGTGGGCTGAAGGGTGTTTGGATCTACTGGGGCTCAACGTTTTGGTGTTCTGCAGGAACTGGTACTTAGGGCTATTTAGAGGGTTGTGTTTACCTTTGCCGACATCACCTACTGATCTCAACTCTTCGCAACTGGGAAGGGAGGTATCTCTCCACACACGCGCATGCTAAACCCTAAACCCTAAACCCTAAACCCTAAACCCTAAACTCTGAACCCTAGCGAACGAGCACAGGCATGAAGACACAAACCCACGAACCGAAATAACACATCAACCAAAAACGATAACTCTGTGCACACAAGCGATCCAGGAAACAAACCAAACACAAGCAACACAGAACAAACACTGACAAAACAGATTGACAGACAAACAGACGGACAGATGGGAAACAAGCCAGCCATTCCCTTGGGCTCCAAGTATACAAATAGTACCTACTTTGGGGTCCAAAGTCTGTAAATAGTACCTACTTTGGGCTGCCAGTAAAGTCCATATTGTTCCCCTGAAGTCCCTTCATAAATATACTACGAGCAGTGTCCCCCGAAAACCCTGTGCTAGTATACCCTAAACCCTAAACCCTAAACCCTAAACCCTAAACCCTTATAAGGCTCACATAAGGTGCTTTTGCACTGGCGGCTGCGTGGAGATCTGGAGCCATTGACAGTGCAAACCCAGAGTGTGGGTTTAGGCTTTTGGGGTTTAGGGTTTAGGGTTTAGGGTGTAGGGTTTGGTGCGTAGGGGTCTGGAACATGAATGTCGAGACCAAGGTCCCGAGACACTATAGCAGGATCCCAAGCCACTTCCGCAGCAGGGAAATTAAACTCAGTTGCAAGCCCCAGACCGCAAGCTTCAATCATGCAACCCAGGAGACATCCCGTTTCGATTTCTGGGAGGAACCTCTGGGTTCATGCAACAGACAACAAGAGCGATTCAGCTATAACGTGCCAAGAAACAACCACATCGAAATTGCTGGGCTTAGTCTCTGAACGGTAGTAACAGCCACTTCTCTACTTAAAACCAAGGGTCTTGCAACGAGGTCAACAGGGAGAGTGCCTGAAGCCACTCGCCTTCGGGATTCGAACCGCATGTGGTTCATCAGGGTTGAGGGTTTAGGATGTTCCCTATTGAATCTAGAGTTTAGGGTTTAGGGTCTATAAGTTTAGGGATTGAATGTATGACCTTGGCAGCTTTGCTTCATCCGTCAAGGGCTGACGACGTAAGGCCTCGCGCTATGCGATCTTGAATCATGCACAACCCTAGGCTAGACGTTCCACCGGGACGGACGTTCTGATTGACAATACCATGTTGCTTGGCTTGAAATGCTGTGTTTTGGCACATGCCTCTCCTCCTCCTCCTCATCACCATCCTCACCATGACACCATGAAAATCATCACCATCACCAGCATCGCTATAGTTACAATCGTAGACATAGTCATCGCCGCCATCATGGTCCCAAGATCGGCACCATGATCCATGATCGTCATCATACACACGACCGTCGCCATCATCCTCATCAGCGTCACCATGAGCCTGGCAGTGCTTCTGAACCCATCGCCCACCTGCTTTTTCGCACGCGCTGATGGTGGAGTTGTAGGTGATGGTGTTGGGCTCAATACTGACCGTCCTTCGAGCATCTTCAGCTAAGATGCTCAAGGTCCCGGGCCCAGGAAACTGACCCGGGAACGGAGAGTTTGGTGTCTGGGAGGGCCCAAAGATCATGGGAGTATAGTATAGGTTTATTATTCTGACCCCACTAAGAAAACGAACGACGCAGCTATCTTGTACAAGGACTGTTGACATTGAAGAAATGCCACGAGAGTTCAGTGCAGAGCTTCGCCGTGAGGGCTTACTGGCCAAGGAATGAAATCGTCCGACGCTCTAGCTCAATGCTGCAGGCAGGCAAATATCAACTTTCGGCTATGATGTGAGCCAAAATATCATGGTCATCCGAATATTCTTACAATCCTCAACCCACTCAATGAAGAAGCGCTCTCCGGTAAGTGAAGCCTGGAACCCTCGGAGAATCTTGAAGCCCTGTAGCATAATCATGAATCCCTGCACCCGAAAGTCTCCTTCACTGACAAACATACCTTAAACTATGATCCTGACCGTGATTCAATAAGTTTAGGGTTTAGGGTTCAGGGGTTTAGGGTTTAGGGTTTAGGGTTCAATCACTACAACGTGGTTCAGGGGTTTTGAAAATCTCCGGGACCCCAAATCCCAAGAACCGACGCAGCTGAACCGGCCGAGCCAAATTAATCCCCCGAGCTGGTCCTCATGAAGGCCTCGGCAACTGCGTCAAGATTCGGGGCTCAGAGCGGGATTCAAAGATTTGGGGAAGATTGTTTATTTGTTTATTTGTTATGTTCTATGTTGGGGAGCGTGGGGTGGTTGGGGCTTTAGGGAATGTAAACAGAGTGGCAGCACTCCGGTCTATGATGCAGAAGTCTGGCTTTGTGTTAGACTCCGAAAAGCGCAGCTCAAACTTCTCCACAGCCCCAAACCGGAATCTTATTAACCTGAGACTCTGGTTCAACAAGAATAGGCTTGAGGATAGCGTATAATATCACCATATGGGGACTACAAAGGGCACCAGTGCAAATAACTATGGTGAAAACCGGAGATAGCCGTGATGGGGAAGCTATGACTTCAAACTGAAGGCTGTCCCGCGCTCAGAAACCGGAGGGTTTCGGTTTGGCTCGTAACCCAAGCTACGAGAAGGACCTGAAACCCTAATACAGGGACCTTAATAATTAGAATGGGGTTTTGGGGCCCATTATACTAAAATTATAATAAGGAGCCCCCAACATAGTGTAGGTAGTTATTTTGGCCCTTACATTACCTAAAGGACCTGAAGCATTAGCCTTAGCACAGCAAGGAACTTCCCAGTCCAGGCGAACCCACTAGACACACACACATAATGTGGGGGGCCTTAATAATTAGAATAGGGTTTTGGGGGTTCCTTAGTATGGTTATAGTACAATATACCCCAAAACCCTTTTTTAAGTCTTAAGGCCCCTATATTACACACACACGTGCTTGTAATCTCGCTGAGAGACCAAGAATTCCAAAGCAATCGTCCAGTGTCCGGGCTTCTCCAGTGCTTTAATCGCCGCGCTGTAGGTCACCTGACGAAACATGCGGTCGCTTTCTTGCTGCAGGCTTGAAGGTAACCATATACTACTATAATAATGTACTGCTAGAATATGCTTATGTTATAACCATATAATACTACAGTATGGTCAGATTTCAGACTGTCAGAAGTACCTGGAAAACGTTCGGTATCGGAGAGCTGAAGGGTGCTTCTCTCATTAGAGCATACCATCAATGAGGCAATTCACAAAGTTCCCACTTCTATGCCCGAACCGAACCCTCTGGCCGTGAAGCCTAAAGCCCGCCCTACACTTCAGTGCTGCGGGTTTAGGGTTTCGGCCAGCATGCCAAGAATACCCTATTACAGCTTTTCCTATAGTGGTGCTCTGAAGGTACATGTACCACAATGGTCTGTAGCATGCCAGTTCCTCCAAACCTCAAAACCTAAACCACAAACCCTGACAACCCAAACCCTAAACTACACCCTAACCACCAAACCCTAAGCCCTAAACTAAACCCCAACCCCTACCTTAACCCCAAATAACCTACCTTTTTAAGGACTTATATATGGAACTCATACTAAGGAACCCCAAAAAGGTAGGTTCTTTTTAGGGTTTAGGGAACCCCTAAACCCTAGAAGCTCTCAAGATTCCGGTTTGGGGCTTTTGGGCCCAAGATCATAGGGTTTAGGGTTTAGGGTTTAGGGTTTAGGGTTTAGGGTTCTTGAGGATAGTTTGGGTTAAGGGGCTTAATGTAGGGGCTTTGATAATTAGAATAGGGTTTCGGGGCCCACTATACTATATTTATGATAAGGAACCCCCCAACATAGTGTAGGGAATTAATAAAGCCCCTATATTAGGTATTAGGTTCAGGGTTTGGCTTACAGGGTCAGTGTCTGTGGATTCGGGACCTAAGCCCTAAACCCTAAACCCCAAACCCTAAACCTTTAAACCCTCAACCCTAAAACCTTAAACCCTAAACCCTTGGACCGTAGGTTTGGGGCTCGGGCCTGCGCGCTTAGCCCTCGCTTGGGATGCAGAGGTCAGGAGCTGGAAGTTTCGTCGTTCCCAGGAGGGTCATTTTTCCTGCTATTATTATGGGTTTCGGACCCCAAAACCATAATAATGATGGTATTTTGGGACTGAGTTCCATAAAGGTCGTATTTGTCGGGTTAGGATCTGACATGCGGCCTGTGCTCGAACACCCCAACACCAGGACACCATCAAATCCTACGGCCTACAATCCCAAAGGCTCCATGTACCTTAATAGTAGATACTTAGGCCTTAAAGGGGTCCCTATATGGGTACTTTACGGCCTAAGTATCTACTATTTAGGTACATGGAGCCTCTGGGAATACCTACGGAAGAAAGCCCATGAGCCAAACACGACTGTACACACGAGAGCCCCGCCACGGTTTAGGGTTTAGGGTTTAGGGTTTAGGGTTTAGGGAACCCCAAGCGCTGAAACCTTGAAAGTAGATAAAGAAATTATCATGATGCTGAGAAAATACTCCTTCTTGCTATGGCTACGACTGTTGACGATATAAATCCTGTATGACCTTAAGGACCCAAAACTATGGGAATTATGGTAAAAATTCCTCTTTATGGGTAATGCAGGATTTATGTCATCAGCAGTACTATCGGTGGTACTCTTACTATGGGGCAGCTCCAAGGGAGCCTCTGGGTGTAGGAGTTCTGAGCCGTAGATGTATTGGAACTCTAGAGCCCGGCGAGGTGTAGGGGTGGGAGCCGTAGATTGTGGAATCCTTAGGGGTATCCCTAGTACTCCCTTAGGTTCCCTAAGGCTCCCTAGGACCGGACCCTCTCCCCTTGAGCCACCCTCCCTTAAGGATCCTATAAGTAGAACGTGTCAGTGCAGATTGAAGGGTTTCAGAGCCGTAGAACCAGGTAAATACCAGACGGGTACGAACCAAAGCCTGAAATGTAAGCCCCAAATCCAAAACCCAAGCCCTAAACCCTAAAGCTTGAACCCTAAACCCAAAATCCCGAAACCCCTCCAAAACCTGAAACCACCCACGAATATCGCGTGCAGGGGGCAACGTTAGGCTCGATCTCGGAGTCACTCATCCTGGATGTTGCAGTGAAGCTCTAAGGCTTTAGGGATTTTGGCTCGGGTTGCTAGAAGGGATATAAGGTATCCAGGGTTTTAGGGTTTAGGGCTTTGGGTCTTTAGGGCTTCTTGTCTGGGGTTCTAAAAGTCAAGGGTTGGAAATGTTGGGCCTTTTAGGGCTTTTGCGAAGGTTCTTATAAGGGGGGGTCTGTAATATGATTCTTCGCATAGCAAATTATTGAACTTGTTTTTGCTAGTAGCGCCCATGTAACACCAACGCAAAAAAAGCCATAAGCACCGAACCATGAACATGAGTGAACCCTTGAACCCATCACAGACTCTGAAACCAACGCAAGACGAGCATCCATGAGAAGACCAGCATGGCCTGCTTCCACTGGCTGGACTTCTCCTTTTGGGATCTAGTGCTCAAAAGCTCGTGAGCATTGGGATTCGTAGTCTCACGGCTTCTTGAATGAGTCTCTTCGGTAGTTTCTTCTTGACAAGGACCGACAACCCCCCAAACCCCGAACCGTTTGAAATAAGTCGCCTTGGTAAAGGTAACAATGCTCCTCGGATTCATACATATCATACAAAAATACACGAATATATAAATCCATAAAACCAATCAACGAAATATTTATATGTACACAATGTACATGCATGTACACTTTATCTTCAGTATATTGCTACTATTGGTTGCTAACTGGCAGAAGAGCAGGCCAAATAATTGTGGTATCAAGGATCAATATCCGGAGCGGTGAGTTGGGGGTGAGGGCCAGGCCTCGAGATGCGCAGGAGACCTATACTACAGGTCCCTTTTTGTTGACCCTCAACCCTAAACCAAAAACCCGATCTATTCGGGATGTTTGAACGGTCCTTTCCTGTTGAGGCGGGCTATTTGGTTTGAAGCTTCGGGTTTCTGTTGAATGCTCAGGGCTTACAGGGTTAGACATGGTAAGTGCTGGAAGAAACCCTAAACCCGTAAGTGCTGGAAGAAACCCTAAACCCTATAAACACTAAGGCGTTTTAGGGTTCTGGCTCAATTTCAGCTTCACGAACAGAAGGTTTAGGGTTTAGGGTTTAGGGTTTAGGGTTTAGGGTTCCTGGGTTCCCATTCTGTTGACTTCCTGTAAGGGGTTCTACAGGATTTCCTGCAAAAGTCCCACGGGTCTAGGGCTTGGGCTAAAGTTGAAGGCTTGAAGCTTAAGTTGTTAAATCCGCTAAGCCCAAGCTGAACCCTGAGCCTCGTTCCAAGTTCTCGGAAAAGATTTCTGCTGCCAAGAAACGCAGGCACTGAGAAGGGAGCTGAAAGTAATCACATCGCAGCGCACCTCCTGTGGGAAATACTTGGTGAGGGTAGGACGAACCAGCGAAGACTTCACCAACCGACAACGTAAGCAAGCAATGACGAATGCAAAGCCCCAACCCCGATATCCATATCCTAACCTCCAATAAACCCTAAACCCTAAACCCTAAACCCTAAACCCTAAACCCAAAATCTCAAGCACAAAACCCAAGACCCGGAATCCCCCCCCAGCCAACACCTAAACCTTGGTGCCCTTCTATCAGCTTCTAATCATCAACCTCCAGCCCATATTCCTAGAGAGACTTTCGGGCTTGGGGGATGAGTTCCGTGCTTCGGGCTTTAAGGCCCAGGGTCTAAACGCTAAGCCGTAAACCTTAGGCCCCTAAACCCCTAAACCCTGAACCCTGAACCCTAAACCTTAGGCCCCTAAACCCCTAAACCCTGAACCCTAAACCCTAAACCCCTAAACCCCTAACCCCTAAACCCTGAACCCTAAACCCTAAACCTTAGGCCCCTAAACCCCTAACCCCTAAACCCTGTTGGGCTTCGGATGTCGGCTTTAGAGGCGACTGGGGCTTGGGAACTTCGGGTTTCCGGGTTTACGTAAGATAGAAGCGGTTTAGGGAAGTTTAGGGTTTAGAGTTTAGGGTTTAGGATTCAGGGTTTAGAGTTTAGGGGTTTAGGGTGCAGAGTTTAGGGGCTTAAGCATTCGAAAATTTGGGTCATATTCTGCGATAACTGTTGCAATCCTAAACCTTAAACCCTAAGCCCAGAACCAAGGAATAGTAATGGTAATTGTATTTGCGGCTCAGCATATCAGGCTTTTTGGGTTTATACCCATAGGCTCCATCGAAGTTCCTTTTGGGGATGACCTTGTAGGATCCTAAATATACGCCACATAACAATGTAATGGAGCATCTAGGTATCCTTAAAACCCTAAACAGTCTCGAGCCCGTCCTTCGTGCGCATCTCCGAGACCGTCCCTAGTGCCTGCAGCCTCAGACTCGGGTGTCTAAGGGTCCCTTTAAAGGAGAGGGGGGTTTGGGGGGTTTTCGGGTTTAGTGTTAAGGATGGCAGCTTAGGGTTTAGGGCTGAGAGTTTAGGATTACGGGCTTGGTGTTGTTGTAGAGATCCGTCCGCTTGAAAGTTGGGGCATGGGACAGACTCTTCCTCCAAAGGCGAACACTATGTTGGGGACAAGCATTTTGAACAACCGTCGTAAACCCCGAATGCCCCAAGCCCAAACCCTAATGTAGAACCCCAAACGATAAAATGCAAACTCTAAATGGTACAGTAGGCTCTTGCTATAATAAGCCACCTAATCAAGATACTCTTTCTATTCAGCCAACCTGCTTAAAGCTGTTATGGACAACCACCAGTTGATCTCGCATTTGGCATCGTTTGCAAGACTCTCCTCATTTCTGAACGTGAACCAGGTTTCGCTTTTAGCAAGTGGAGTGGAAGGCTGATGATTTGGGGTTTTAAGCTTTAACCTAGATTTCTCAGGCCCAAGACCTACACTACAACGCAGCCCTCGATTAATTCCACCGTCCCCTGAATGGTCAGACTGGAGCTATTTTGCGAAAGGCGTTGCCGTAAATGCTTAGCGAAGCCTTGGAGGAATCGCTCTACAACTCAATCACCCCCCCCCTCCAAAAAAAAACACAAATTCCAGCTACTATCTATCAACACAACACCTTTGCATACATTGAAGCAGTCCTTGTAAAGCCCTGGAACACCCCTGTACCTCTGTCCCCTAAATGCCGAACTGGTTCCCTTTACAGGATTGAAGGTTACATGGCTATCCGAGCTTCATGAAAAAACGAACAAACGCCAGAATGTGGTGAGCCAAGGGCGCTACAGGAAGCTTCCCAGTCCAGGCAGTCTACTTATTCATGTTATTATGAATCCATCCAGATACGCCACTCCATGATGATGTTCTTGACGGCGTTATGTAACGTGATCGGAAGCTTGACACGTGTTTTCATGAAAGTCTTGAGGGGCACCACTGCCTGTACTGTGTCGACATGAAGGGTGCCACACGCTTCATGGTTGCCCCCTCACCAGAGTCCATGATGACATCTTCGATCGGTTTGGACACGTGCGTGTCGAGCAGGGCTTTTGCGAGAACAGAGGCATTGACTGGACCCTCGCTCTTGCTGGCAAAGGCGCCAGAAGATGTCGCCCTGGATGTTGCATTGGCTGTGGCGGCATCTGTCTGCTCCATCTTTCAATCCTGCTGCCGGCAAAGCTGGTGGTTGGAGCCGCCTCCACGACCCGGGTGTCGTTATTCTGTCTGGTGCTTAGTAGGGAATGGGGGAATGGATCCCTATGATAGTCCCTTAAGGTCCCTTATGGTAGTCCCTATAACCCATTCCCCCATTCCCTACTAAGCACCAGATAGTATTGTCCTGCAGCCAGTTGCTTTCTCGTCCGGCTGATCTTCTGCAACATGCTGTCCTCCGAGGGCGTCAACCCCCGTCCGCCCTGAGCTGTCTCCCTTGGGTGCCACCACGGCCGCGGCAAAAAGCGCCGGAGCGCGAGCGTCGAACGGTTGGACGAAATCGAACGCAAGAAAGAGCTAGAGGTGGGCTGCAGAGTTTGGGAGATGTGAGATGGAATTTCAAAACCCAAAACTCTAAACCCCTAAACCCTAAGCCGTTGGAGGTTGGTGTTGGTGTTCAGGCTCAGTAGGCTTTGGGAATAAAAGGCCTATTTAGACCAGGAAGCCATAATGTAGTGCCTTGCACATTAGAACAGCGTTTTGGGCTCCTTAATTCTATTAATATAATAGGGAACCCTTAAGGAATCATATTGGTAATTATTTAGGCCCCTACATTACGCCTTTATTCAGCTACGAAAAATCATGCGACTCCCCGGCAGCCATACTCTTACGCTTTTGGCCCTAGCTGAAGGGTGCTAAAAGGACAAGCACTGGCACAAACTCTGCTGTCTCGAAGATGCCATTGGCTATCATACGGTTGATGATATAAATCCTGCATGACCCACAATAAGGAATATACCATAATTCCCATATTTTTGGGTCCTTAATAAGGAATATACCATAATTCCCATAGTTTAGGGTCCTTAATAAGGAATATACCATAATTGCCATAGTTTGGGGTCCTTAACAAGTAAGGAATATACCATAGTTCCCATAGTTTAGGGTCCTTACTCAGGAATATACCATAATTCGCATAGTTTAGGGTCCTTTAAGGTAATGCAGGATTTAACATCATCAACAGTATCTCGCGGCTTCAAGCAACAGGCGCTCACCTTGCTCTACACCTTAACCCTGATGTAGGGGCCTTAATAATTAGACTGGGGTTTTGGGGTTCCTTATTAAAGAGGGTTTAGGGTTTAGGGTTTAGGGTATTATGATTATAGTAGAATATACCCCAAACCCTATTCTAATTACTTAGGCCCCTATATTAATAAACCCACAACCTCTAACCCTTAACCGCGAAGTTGAACCCTAAATCCTAGACCCGCAAACCCTAAACCCCAAACTCTGTCGAAGTCTTTAAAGTTCGGTCCAAAGGCCAGTCCATTCTTCTGCCGGCCGCGCTGATAGCTCTGTTGCAGGTTACCGTCTCCATGGCCATGTGCATCGAACCTGTGATAGGCCATTTGGGGAATTTAGAAAATAGGGGGTACCTTATTTAGGGCTCGTCATAATAAGGATCCCCTGTTTTCGGAAACCCCCATTATGTCTGAGTGTTGGGAGGGCATAGGAAGACGAGTTTGGGATCGTTTTCGAGCTTCCAAACATGTAGACTTACACTCTACACTGCCTACATTCTGGGTCGTAAACCGTAAACCCTAATCCTACATTTAAACCCACGGTTGCTAAATCTTGGGAACCGGAAGTACCTCCCCATCATGGAGCCATTGAGTCTTGCGCAATCAACCCAAAACCCTGAAACCCTAGATCCCAAACCCTGGAACCCTAAGTGCCATAGACCCTTAACCCTCAACCCTGAACCCTTAACCCTGATCCCTGAACCCTCAACTCTGATGCGCAAACTAAACCCCAAGCCATGCCTCCAGGTCATCAGCGATCCTCTCTCTGCAGAAAAGTACCTGGCCCAAAGACAGGAAGAGTGTTACTTATGTGGGGGTGTCCTGTTTCAGGTTTTAGGGTCCTTACAACAAGGATCCTACTCCGCACAGGGTTCTCTCTCTCTCTCTCTCTATATATATATATATATTCTACCTATCTATCTATCTCTCCATCTATCTATCTAGAAATAAGCAATAAATAATTAAGAAAATACATATGTATACATTCACGTCTTCACGTCTTTCGGGCGTTGACTCCGGATTGGGTGCAGCCCTTTGAGCATCTAATTTAGGTGAAACGAAAGAGGCTCATTCCCTGGGCGCACGACGACGCACCAAGAAACCCCTGCCTTCCGCGGTGCCGTGCTCGACTGCCCCGATGTCTGGTAGCGGATGTAGGGCACTGCGGGATTCGAAGGAATGCCACAATCGAGCATGTACGCCTAGACCCCACAGCTTGAGGGCGAAGCGTACAAGGTCGCTGCAAAAGGTTTCATAAACCAGGAGAGCCTTGAAAGCCTTCAAGGGGCCACTAAACGCAGGAGGAGTCAGAAATCCACGCCACTCCCCAACATTGATCTCGAAACGAACGGAGCTGAAGGGTCCATCAAAGAGAGTAGGGGGATTCCCTCTATCAATATCAGCAACACATTCATCCAAGGTGTAGGATACTGAGTTAGGATTCTCTCTTTCCTTGATGGCACACCAGTCCGCAGGGCCAACAAAAACCCAAACCGGTTTCGGCTCGACAGATCGAGCAGGTGGGAGGGCAATATCGGATACTTCAAGGTTCCGCAGGATTTCATCGCCATCACGAAAAGTGGCAGGCTGTGTCTCATCAAGCGCTGGGCTGGGAACTAGCCAATCAGTCAGGTCGGCCTTGGCAATCCACCCAAGTGCATCATGCAAACGACGCGACAGAGCTGGCTCATGTCGCCGGACCGGCAACGAGTCACGGTAATGCGTCGCTGTAAGTCTTAGCCGGTCAGTATCAGCGCAAACACAGGAGAAGGCTGCACGCAAACGCTGCCATAACTGCGCGTCTGTACCCTTCCCAAGGTCATAGCCTACTTGATCGAGGCAGTCCATGACTTCGGCTATGGGGCGTTCTGGTTCGTCTACCCATGGTAGGTCACTGAGATGGCAAGGGGGCCCCTGGGCCTGAAGAACAGGGGCCTGGCACGCCCCTTGGTCTTCGGCACGGGTGCTGCCTTGCCCCGGCTCAGCCGGGCAACTATATCCAGAAGCACAAAGGCGATGTCTGCACGCGGTGCTATAAGCTATATGCTTACATAGCTTCAAGTTCGTGCCAAAATGCTTGAGGCATGCCTGACACTGCCGTCCGGTTAAGACTCCTCGTCCAATAGTGCGGCGCCCATGTGTCTTAAACGCGTGGACAGCCCATTGCTGTTTGCTGTGAAAAATCTTGCCACACGGGCCACAGAAAAATCCACACTCAGTCGCACTGGCAGCATCCGAGATAAGTGCTCCCCCGGATAGACGTAATTGCCGGCCGAGGAGGCCCCTGTGGTATCCGCGGGCAGAATCCCAGGATTCACGGCGCATGGCTCTAGCCTGGGTCCTCTTAAGCATCCGTTTCCACACACCTGGTTGGGCACACATGAGGCCCATCCAACCAGGCCATTGGTCCTCCCAGCAGGAGGCGTCTGCAGCTGGCCTCTCCAATTCCCAGAGCCAACTAAGGGAAGACCGCACAGCTCGCAACCAGTGCTGCTCTTGGTGGACCAGAGCCCAGAACTCAGGTGCCGCGACCTTGACGCAAGATTGGAGATGTCGCAGGCGTGCCATATGAAGGAGGGTATCAATGCCTGGCAAACCTGCTAGAGCAAGAATCCGGCCGGGGCCTAGATGTCTGGCTTCCTCGACTTTATATCTAGGTCGGAGCATGGAGGCAGCCATGTGGTGGTATGCGGTGGCTATGACAGCAAGGTCCTGTCGAGGCAGTGTGCCCCACGTACCCGCACCAAACAACAAGACCGAAAGTACAAGGGACTCAAACAAAGTGGCTTTGTCGGATTGGCGCACTATCGGCGAGGCAAAAATTTTCTTCCGTCTTTTGTTAAAGGCGGCCCAGGCCATGGCAGCCCTATGTTTGACCTCACGCGTCATGGTACCAGAATGATGCACGACCCCACCTAGATGCCTATACTCAGCAACCAAACGTATTTCAGCCTGAGGCCATAAGGCACTATCAACCTGTATCGTGGGTGGGTCTGCCTGGAACATGTGCGCTCGGCACTTACGAGAGCCCGGGCCAACAGCCGTAACCACTGCTTCGGTTTTGCCCTTGTCGAGGTTGGGCAAAAGCGCTCGTCCCAAACAGCTGTCTAATAGGGCTCCTGTCGTAGACGCTACTTGTTCGGCCAATGCAGAGGCATTATTGGCCTGTATGACCAGCGCTGAGTCGTCCATCCAAGTGCAGTCTAATAGAGAAAGCACAGAAGTGGGGGCTTCCATCGGATGAAGTACATTGGCCATCATCGTCGGGTGCCATGGTATCTGGACAAGCCCACACGTGGCCTCGACACTGGCCCTAACTTGTTGGAGAACCCGGGCGAAAACAAAGCTGAAGATCAGGTCCGCCAGGTTGTCCCCTGGACGGGTTCCGACACCAGTCTCCGTAACGAGCTCGCCTTGTTCGAAACGAAACCAAGTGTGCTGTAGCGCCTCACACGTTGCAGCCGCAGTCCAGGCTGACGAACCAGCCTGCTCGAAAAGAGAGGTAGACTCCAAGTGCGCCTTCAAGTCATGCATCACGCCATGCGGCAAAGACACCGAAGCAAGGATATGGGCAATTTCCTCATCGGATCCTTGGAAGCCTGTAACAAGAGGCCTGACTATGCGGTAAAAGGCTTCACGCAGATCAAGGAAAACCACAGCATGTGAGAGGCCAGCGTCATGGCTGCATGCTTGGTGCAACCTGACTACCTGCGCGGCTAACGTAACTGGGCGTCGAGGTAGCCCGCCTATTTGGAGCGGTGTGGCCGCAGCTTCTAAAGCCCCCACATTGCGGGTGCGCAAAATTTTGTGGTACGCTTTTCCTACATTCGACGACACAAGTATGCCGCGATAGGCGCTGCATGTGCTCGGGGAAGATTTCCCCTTCCAGATCGCGTAAAGCGAACCTCCCTTAAACTGTATGGGTTCTTCAACACGAAGTGCGCATTTCATGATAACGGGGAAGAAGGCAGCAGCTGCTGCAGCCGGAGTAGCATGCAACGCTTCGGCTGGAATGCCGTCGATGCCAAAAGCCCTATGGAGCATGGTGTCACGGAAGGCAGCTTCCAGTTCAACTCTGGTTGGGACGTCTTCGGCCAGGATCGAGAGGCCTTCAAGATCCCGATCCTGCTGTGTCGCAAGACAATCCTTTGTTATGTCAAGCGGGGTCTTGGTGACCCCGCCCTCTATACCAGAAAAATGGTCAACCCACGCCTGTTCAATCTTGCGGGGGTCGTCTATCACATTGCCATCCTTGCCCTTAAGCCCAGGCAGGTGTCTGGGTCCTCGGTTCTTCCTGGCTGGGGGCCCGAGAAGGCTTTGGAGTCGGGATACCACATCTCCTGTGCTGCTACTGGCGGCTGTAGCAGCAGTGTCCTCTATGCGAGTGAGCATGTCGGTACGTATGGATCTCCGAAGAAGCTTCTTGGTACCTTGGAGCTCAAGGACATGTTGAGCAGCAGACCTAATTTGCTGGCCCTGCCGAAGAACCACAGCTATACGTGAGGCTGTCAGGCGAGTCCGCCGTTTCAAGCAGATCCACGCACTGTGAACGTTCACAAGTCCACACGTTTTGTGCCACCTAACAAGCTGCTTGCGAAGCCAAACTCGTTTCTGCCGAAGCTGCCATGTGAACGGGCTGAAGTACGAAGTTCTGCACTGACGCTTGGCAGGAGGAAACGCTGTGCCCATTGCAGTAACAAGATGTTGTTGTATGGCAGCGTAATGGTCGTGGACATTCATCTGCCACGGTGGCTGAGGAGTGGCCTCAAAAATTGCTTTGAGAGTCTCTCGCCCCTCCTCGGAAAGCATGGCATCACGATCAAACGCGACTTTGGGATCTCGGCTGACCTTGTGCCCTACGCCACTGAAGTTGACGTAGGTTCGTACCGCAAAGTGGTCTACTCTTCCTTGCCCCCAATCGAGAGAGGTGAAGACCTCAGAGCCCCCGTCTGGGACCGTCCATGTCCGCGGGACAAGGACATAGTCTAACCTATTGCCAGGGGCGCCTGTTGGAGGCCACCAAGTAGCATTTGCCCCCGGGTGGCACTGCTCAAAGGTAGACGGAATCCACAACTGGTGCCTGGCTAGGAGCTGCAGTAGGGCCGGTGAAGCAGGATACTTCGTAGGGAAAACGAGGTCTCCTATGGTGCCCGCAATGCTATGGGAGAAATGCATATTGAGATCCCCAAGAATCAGGACCTCGCAACCTCGGCACAGCCTGTCGATGTGCTGGCCAAAGTGTCGCCACCACTCTTCACGATGGGGCGAAGTGGCCACCGGGGCGTGGACCGATGCTATAAGGAGTCTCACCTCCCCTTGGCAATACTTGACAATGAGTTCCCTGGGGCTCGAATGCATGACCAGTACCCGGGAAGGATCAAAGTACATCGGGGCCTGTCCTAGGTACGCAAAAGCATGGCGCCTAGACAGCCACAATTCGACCCCAAAGTTACCCCGACTATCCCGGCCAGTGCAAAGCCGTATATGGGTGCTGGAAAGGTACATGTTATCTTTCGGCGCTCTGGCTTCCTGTAGGGCTACAAGATGTGCTCCGTAGTAGTCAAATTGTTCTCTCAAGAACGCCGCACGCCCTACGAAACCAGCATCTGTGTCACCTGCAGTGCCGCAAGAACTTTCTTTATCTTCGGCAAGTGTTTGCGTGTTGAGGGTGAAGATACACATGCGGCCTGTAAGCCGGAGAGGCGAAGTCGCGGCAGGTGCATGACAGAGACCGAAGTACTCATTGCACCGATGTTCGGTCAAGAGCGGTTTATCACAATTACGGTGACAATCCACAAAACCGGTCCCCGAGAATACAGGCCAGGTCTGGGGGGACACAACCGCCGAAAAGGCCGCCCACAGCCACGGAAGGAAACTAGAGCAGCACCACTGGGCTACAATAGTCATGTGTCGACACCATGGGCCGGGGCCTGTTGCAGGATCGCATACGTATTTAGCCAGTCTGTCCGCAAGTTCATTGAGGAGATCGCCACGGTGCGAGCGAACATGGGCAATCTCACTGACAACACTAGGGCGTGCCGAAACGAGCGCCTGGAAGAGGCAGCGGCAGACTTTTGCAAGACCTGATGGGTGTGCCGACCCGTACCTGCCTGTCGTTTGCCTCAAGGCGACCTGACAGTCAGCAAAGAATTGAAGAGGGACATTCCCACCACACTGAAGCGCCCAGGCAATGGCCCATGTAAGAGCACACTGCTCTCCAGTCAGAGCACTATGACGCTGGGCACCAATATACCCACTTTGCTCTGGATCTACGACAACCTTACCACCAAACCAACCTAAAAGGGTATTGCCTTCTGCATGGTGTCCAACGACAACGAACGCCCAGGAACTGGCGTGTCCGTCAAAAGAGCCATCAGTATAGATGTATATGCCATGTAAGGAATGCCAGTCTGGTGGACCGTCCCATGAAAGCAAGGAGGAAAAGTCAGCTTGACTTCGGATGCTGGAAGGGATTTGGTCCCTGAGGGGCCAGGATCCAGGGCGAGTGAGGTCGTATGCCGATAGAAATCTCTCCCCGAAGTCGACCCCGACAGCGGTAAGGTCATAATTCGGTGTCAGTGGCAAATGATCCGCCAGACGCAAAGTGCACGCTTCGACCGGCGGTTGCTGAAGACCCGCCTGAAAATGTTCAACCAATGTGTCGAGGAGCGTGGCGGCCATAAAGGCCCACTTGTCGGAGCGCTTGGCACTGTCCTCAAGGAGAGTCACAAGAGCTGGACCTTTAGCGGCCATACGGGACGGCTGCGCGCTGACAGCAAGGCTGGGTCGTACTGCCTCAGTAGATTGTTTCGGCCGTACACGAGATGATCGACAGGGAGTCGGAATGGGTCGCCTTGGGACAACTTGACCCAATGAATCAGGTCTGTAGGTCACATGGGTGAAATGGTCTGAACACATCATCACACTAGATGAGCCGTAGCCGGGATTCACTGACCCAGGCCTAACGGCAAGAACAGGCTGGGTCTGAAGGCAACAAATGCACGTAAGGCCGGCAAGAACCTTGAATCGGCCTTGACATGTGCTGTCCCTGGCCGCGACAATGAAGGCAGATGCAGCAATTAAGAAGGCCGCACTGAGCTCAGGGGAGCAGGCTACCAAGAGCAAACTCGCCAAAGTGCAGTACCGCTTCCAGGCCTGTGCATGCGAGAAGCGGTCATCAGTCCGGGACTGATTGGTCCCTCCTTGACATCCCGTGGGCTCAATGGGAAGTGTATGGCCGGCACGCACTTCGTCCAAGCGGGCGAAAACAGTTACGAAAGTCTGGCCCATCGAGAAGGGGGCCCATGTCCAAAGCGTAGGGCATCCATAGAAGCTGGCGTGCCATCCTGTGGGCGCAGTCTGGGTGAGGTCATGAAGAATCGGCAGAAAAGAAAGCCAGTCTTCTTCACTAAGGATTGGAAACCACCCTTGGAGCATAGGCCTTGCGTCAATGAGTCCGATGGTGCAAGTCCCACCAGGGAAATCTGCCAAATCGTGCGTACTCCTGTCCGTAAGGGCAACTACAGTTTTGCACCGTCGACCTCTTACTTCTACATCAGTAGGTGCCTCGGCAGCCGGTGTGGCTCTGAGGGATGAAAAAGGTCTGCCCAAAAGTGAGGCGATGTCGGCCGCATAGAAGGCTGCACGCTCCGGTGCAAGAGTGTACACTCGCGCACCGTCTTGACTGGCTAGGTAGTATCTATCCGCCCCGTCATGTTGCGGAAGGGCAGGCCCACGTAGCCACAGGTGTGGGGACTGGAGCATGTGATGCAAGGTTACCTCGGGCACAGGTCCTAGGGGCGGTGTGAAGAAGGAGATACAGTCCCCTATGCTCACATCTATTTCTTCTCCATCTGCCAGCGGCCTAGGCGCACCTGGGCCGTAGATGTCGACTACAGCTCCAGCTGCAAGGCCGGCTATCGCAAGGAGGGAAAAACGATCAACCCTAGGTGGAGTGCGCGCGACGAAGATTCTATCGTCAAAGGCAAGTAGGTTGAAGCAAACGACGCGGGTGGTGACTGCCCACGCCGGCACCGCTAAGATGGCTCCCCATCCTGGATCGGGCTGGGGCCAAATGGGTATTAAGGCGGGGAACCATTCCTTACGTGTAGCTTGCCGACAGGTCTGTACCAGGTCAAAAAGAGCAGGTACCTGTTGTGGCAGGACTATTTCCATAGTGAGTTCTTCTGGCGTGTAGTCTGGCGTGAACAGGCCAAAGGAGGCACTGACAAGTACGAGATCCTCTTGTGAGTCAGTGTCCTCTTCAGGATCCGCCACAATGCCGAGGTCTCCTATGGTGTCCCCAGGATCTCCCGGCCAGGGATGGCCAAGGAGACGCGTAGCTGCCCGTGCAGCTGCATACGTCCGGAGTGCATCACTACTCCCATATGCTGGATCTGTTAACAATCGGTTAACCCGCGGCAAGCATTTGGGAAGATTCTCGAAGACAAGCTTCCAGGTGATCTGCGGGAGGAGCCCGTAGCCACAGAGGAGGACAGGGGTGGGATGCTGACTGCCTTCAGCAAAGGCACGTTGTCTAAGGTCAGAACCCCACATGGCTACTCTACTCTGCGTTCCTAGGGCCGGAACCCGTTTCAAAACTGGCATCGGGGCAAAAGCGTGGGTTCGGCTTTGCCTCGGAGACCTGCTCCGGTGCCTTTGTCCCCAGCGAGAGGCATTGACGACACCATGGTCAGTCCTTCTAGGAGGACCAAAGCATGGTGGTGGTCCTTCAGAGGCGGGATCCTGTCCTTCGTCTGGAGGGATTCCGTCCTCAGGCGGCATCGAGCTCCCGGAATACCCAGACGCGGAGTCTGGGAGAAACTCGACAGTGAGCACTTGGCCAGAGGTTATGGCAAAGGCTGCTTCGCGTTCTACTGAAACTACCGGGGCTCCCTTTAGTGAAACTACGTAACCGTAGGGACAACTGTGTCTGAAGAGATCAACCAGCTCCTGCACCAGCACAGCCTTTGAGCTGCGGAGTTGCCACAAGATGCCCTGTAGAATGTTTCTGCAGTCTAGTATGAGCGCAACCCGTTCTTCAGGATGTCTGGCCGGTGGGTATGGAACCCTGGACAGCCGTTCAGTAGCGACAACCAGGTCGGATGTCCAATACCCAAAGAAGAAACCATCCTGAATACGAGGCTTGGCTCCTATGGTGGTGATCCGGAACTCTTGTGTACTAAGCATTTCCGCTACATCTGCACGGAAGGTATCTCTGCGTCCCGGCCTGACCGCAAAAGTGAAAGGCCAGGCATCTGACAAGATGCGAAGGTGGCTGCCTGGGTGCACGGTAGGACCCGGGGGTGGAGCTTCCTGGTCCCAGCCCTCACTCGAGAGGAGGCGTGTGGCAAGGTCATAACAAGAAGGCGCACCCTCTGGCCGTGGGGTGATACTAACTACCATGCCAGAAACAAGCGTGATGCGCTGATCCATACTGAGAGGGTGTAAGAGGCCATGAACGTATACATGAACATGCGCCTCAGCTGGCAAACCTGCACACACCAACAGGGATTCTCGACTGAGTGCATCTGGCACCCTCTTTGCAAAGATACATTGGTCAAGGCGCCGACAGTCAAAAAGGATGATGACACCGTCGTCAAGCCAATCTGGAGACGCCACGCACAAAACATGTTCTGCAGTGGGCTGTGGCGCCGCCGGAAAGATGTCCGGAAAGCATCTTCGTCGATCCGGGATACGTTTCGCCTGGATTTCCGCAAGCATGCTGCCAACAGCAATAGGTGGCACAATGGCGACAGTAATCATCTCCGGCAGTATATCGGGAATGTATATAAAAGCCTGTACAACAACAGGCTGTTCCCGCACATTGCCGTCGAGGGCAGGGCCGGTGGTTCTTTCCGGGGCTGGCAGGCCAGGCTCTACGGTAACGTCTTGCCCTGAGAGCTCTGCGTCGCCCGTGCCAGCATTTTGGCTTGTGTGTGCTGGGGCCGGGGGCAAAACACAAGTAGCTAAACTGGCACCATCATGACTGAATGCAGGATCAGGGTCTCTCGGTATTGCAGCAACCCCTGTGTTCCAGCTGTGATCAACTGGCAAGGTGGAGTCGAGACAAGCATGATCAGGATGCGTCGTCTGGTTTTCCCCAGATCCCTCGCCACGGGCGCTGGCTTGCGTCAAACCATACACCCCTGCTATATCCCCATAGGAAGTAAGGAGAGCAGTTTCCGGAAAGACAAGCAGTGTGGCATGTCCTTGGAAGTGCACTACATCGCCACTTCGGGTACCCCCTAGAACACCTATGCGGAACGTAGAGGGCACACCAATGCTCAAGTCCGTGAAGACAGTAGGCAGGTGTAGAGCCGGTCGATCAACATACAGGGTGCGCGGACGATAGCCAAAAGGCCTGAGATCAAGCAGTACAAAATGTCTCCCCGCTCCAACCTGAAAGGCCCCTGCACTATCGGTCTCAAGGTCACTAATCACAACCAATGACTTACAAGATACTCCCTGCACATCCAGGTTGTCCACTGGGAAAGTACACATAGCAGTGGAGCCGTGGCCTAGCCTCAGACGTTCGATCACGTACTCAATAAGGTTGCGGCCATAATGATAGTGCTCCCGAAAGGTATACCGCTGATCGCGGTAATGCACACAATTGCCCTCGTAGGTCTCTACTGCGAAAAAGTGGTGTAGAGGACCCCATGTGGACCCTGGCAGGAACAGGGTCTCCAGCCTGTGTCGGGCTATTATGGCTTCAGGCTCATACGTTGCAGTGATGACATCCCCATTGGTAAGAGATACCATGGCATGTGGCGGCCAAGGATTAGTATATCCACCTACATGCAGTTGCAGCGGGCGATCATCATGCCATGTGAGAGGAGTCAAGTACTCCATAAGGGACTGGAAGGCAATGCTGCTGGGCAGAGTCGTGGCGAAATAATGTCCGCCTGCCCGGGTTAAATCACAGATTACTGCAACAAGGCCCTCTTCGCCTAGCCGGCCTATCGCGGAATTATACCGGATATACGAGGCATAGCCTGCAAACCTCTGTGGAAGGATGGGCGCTATGGCGTCATAGAGTCCGGCAGGGACACCTGGGGCCTCAGCAAGCAGTAGCTCTTCCAAGGAGCTAGATGTGCGTTCCCTGGGTTGGACTATAATGGAAACCGGGGTGTAATGGGGCGTAAAGACATATACCCCAATCCATTCATCATCAGGTGTGCTGGCTGTTGGGGGTGCTGGCCAGGGAATTGGCGAGGTCGAAACCCGTAGACATCTGCCTCTCTCCTGTGCAGCCCATGGAACATCCACTTGACCAACGCCAACATAAGTCGTCAATTGTTCGGGAGGTATCTGGTGGGGCCGCGTCTCGACAATGCTCCCACCGGACAAGCTCCCGAGATCTGGCGGGCGCCCCATGGCGGAAGCCCCAGGGAAACAGTATGCTGCAGAGAGGCCAAGCATGGTACTGGCAACAGGCTGCGGCACTGAGAGGAAGCTCAGGATAACACCCCAAATCCGCCATTTATAACCGGTGTTCCTCGGCCTACGGTGCCATTTACCATATCTGCCTTTACGGTCTTCCCAAGGCTGCCAGTCGAGAGCAAGGCCGGCACAAGAAAACACAGCGATTGGCTTGAGGCAGCAAAAGCGGCAACCAAGAAAAGGCAGCCGCAAAACTCGCCATAAAGGCGAGGAAAACATCCTTGCAGGATGGAATAGCAGGCCGAGAAGGGTCGCAGACAAAAGGCCCAAAACGCCTCGGGCAAGGGGAAGCAGAAACAAACTAATGCTGAGCAGGAGCTCAAGTGCCAACTGGTGGCCTGCATGTTGGCTGCAAGGTCGGTCCCCGGGTAGATGCCCCTGAGCCACCGATGCATCTTTTTGGCACCGGGGGACCGCCTTGAAAAGTATTCCATCCTCAGTCAGAGGGATCGCGGGGTTCGCATACACCCTAACAGCCAGGTGGGGCAGTGGAAGAGTGACCCCGCAGCCAAAAGAGGCGCAGTTGTGGTCATACTGAAAACCAAGAGTATTGTGGGAGGCCCAAGGCGAAGTACCCAAGTCCTTAAAGACAAGATGAACCCGCAGGTTAGGCACTTCTCGTGACCCGTAAAGCTCCTCTCGTAAGCAAGGGCAGGAGGAGGAAGACACAAAATCGGGCTGCAGGTAATGAGCTTCCAGCTCTCGGCAAAGTCCAAATACAACATGCAGGGGATTGCAGGCTGACTGGAAGTCCACATGGCGGGGGCCCACCCAAGGGAACACACAAACCCAGTGTGTCCAAAAGGCGGCCGAGGACGACAGATGCGACTTAGAAAGATTGGGCGAGCAACGGACCGGGACTGTACAAGAACCTATGTGTTCTATAAGAAGCTTGAGGAGCCTACGATCAATCCGAGAAAGTCGATGAGGAAATCGGCATTGACCGATGGGGAGTATTCCTGTGGAATGACCCAATCGGTCACTCCGACAGTCAGACCCCGCCAGCCTGCATGATCTCCCTATCGACCTCCCAGGAGGTCGCGGCTCCGCATCATTGAACTCTTCGATCCCTACTCGTCGCAGAGGTGCTCTTCGTCGTCCTCCTCGAAAACAACATTCCTGAGCGACCCTGGGTTCATGTCGCTGGGTCCCTTGTCGTCTTCCCCAGGCGGCCTCTCGATGTCCGCAGGGGCGATTGGGGCTCGAAAAGGCCGTAGGGCCCCTCCCGAGGCAACGGCACGCCTGGCATCGAGCCGCTCTTGCATGCCGGTTCCGGGCGCCGGCCGTTCTGGAGGTTGCTTGGTGGCGTCCTTTATTCCAGGGCGCGGCGGCTCGTGACTTGTTGGCACTCGAGGAATGCCGGGATCCCGCTGTCCTGGATGTAGTGAACCTGAGCGCTTGGCCGCCGCCTTGTCTTCCGAGGGGGGCCCAAACATCTTCGGCGATCCTGCTGGGAAGGGCGCCGCACCAACCGATGCCATGCTCGGGGAAAGCTCTGTATAGGAAGGCTTCGGCACCCCTGGGGGGGCCGGAGACGCAACCACTTCCCGCACAAGGCCGGTCTCCTCTCTCGGGGCCGCTGTCTTCATGGCCGGGACCTCTCCCCAGTCCGCCATTTCCAGAGCCATACCGCTTTCCGTGGCTGCAGCAAGGGCCTCGTCCAAGAACGTGGCACCCGACGGTGCATCCTCCGTGTTTTGCCATAGGGCTGCCCACGCAGCTTCGCGGTCCAATGGATCGCTTGGGGGCGGCTGCCTCGCCTGGCCCACAACGATCGCCTTGACCTGGGACGCCGCCATCTGTCCAGCTTCCATAGTAGCTGCGTATTCTGAGTCCAGACGCTGCATATCCATCTCGAACTCCTTCTTCTGCTTTGCATACTTCCTCATAGTCTCCTCTCTGTACTTCTGCCAGTAGTTTTGGCGTGCTGTTCGCTCCTCGTTGATCTTTCGGAGTCGAATGTCGTGCTTTCGGGCCGTCGTAACGGCTCGCTGAACCGCTTGCAGGAAGGCCGTCTTTCCACCTCCCGCATCGCTCAAGTCCCCGTCGGTCGAGGACAATTGCCTCCGATCTATCTGGTCGTACCTGACGTCGTCTTGCCGGCCACCACGGGGTGACCATGTTCCCTTCCAGTAATTCCAGTTGGGGGTTTGCGCCCAGGACGACGAAGACTGACCACCATTTCCACCACGTCCCCATCCTCTCTTGCCACCCATACGTGACTGCAAGACCTTCCGAAGCTGGGGCGTAGGACGGAGCTCTGAGTAAAGAGGCTTCGAGTGGTGGAGCGTAAGCAGTCGAATATCTGACTGGGACGGGGCCCTTCCACTGGCCCTGGCTTTATGCACTCTCTGTCGAGCGCGAGATCGGCACCTACGTTGGTGCCTGTGCCAGTTTGGCGACCGCAGCACTCTCCCAATGGCTGCTTGGTCGAAAAACGTGCGCAAAGCACTGGGGATTGGCTATGCTGCCCTGCTACCGGGGGCGCTCGATCCAAACCCTATATGTATACATATATATATATATATATATATGTATGTTGATAAAAAGGTCTCTTCATTGAAACTCCTGGGGAGGGCGTTGGTTCGGATTGGCATTCAGAGTTCCGGGATTCGGGATTCGGATTCGGGTTCAGGAATTGGGGGCTTAGGTTTCGTATCTTATATTGTGAGTAATGTGTATCAGTTATTATATATCATGTATTACATACTGTATATAATATAGCATGTAGCGTATATGAAACTTCACATTTCATATAACATAAGATATGTTGTATATTATGTGTTTCATACTGTATATCAAAGTGATGAATTCTAACTGTATGATGGCTTGGGGTTTTCCGGGCAAGCCAGAAGCAGAAGCCCTGTCTTTAACTAGTACTTTGGGACAAGTTCTGAAGAGATCACCAAGGCGAAAACTGAATTGATACTTGGCTCTAACTCGCGATGTACGCAAACCTAATTTAAACATGAAAAGCATCGAACGTAAGCGGTAAACTGCAAACCCCGGAAGCCCCTCCAACTGCAGATCAGTCCTTGGCTTAACACCCATGCCAACAGCCTTAAAGCCGAAAGCCCCGATACATCCCCGCTCTCCGCTCTGCGGCGTTGCAGCTAAACGGCCTTTCGGGGCGTAGGCTTAGGGTTTACCTTAATAACCCCATAAAGCCTTCCTTGTTTCGGGTTCCTGATTATGATTTCTGTAAACAAGTCCTTAAACTGGTAGGTTCTTTGGGGTCCAGGTAAGGTTTGGGGCTTTGGACGCTTTCATCTTGGGGCTTTCGGGCTGGGGGCTGAAGCTTCAAGCTTTGGGGCTGATGTTCTTACAGTTTAGGGTTCAGAGTTTAGGGGTTTAGGGTTTAGGGTTTAGGGTTTGGGGTTTAGGGTTACAAGCTGGGCTTATCATTCCGGCCCTCCACTCACACCTCCAGAACGTGACAAGCCAAGTTAAACAGGAGACCTCCACATCCTAGACTCTCGATCACAGGAGTGTCTTCTGCCGTCCAAAAAACCCTAAGGGTCCAACTCGATCACAGGAGTGTCTTCTGCCGTGCAAAAAACCCTAAGGGTCCAAGTACCTAACAATCATATACTCTCCCAAATAGTATCCTACATAACTACTACCCGAAACCTAAGGACCTGATTATTGGGTCCTTTGGACCCTTGGGGAAGACTGGAATAGGAGTTCAGAGTAGATTCTAGCATAACAATGAGAAGCAATGCCCAGAAATGGTATTGCTGATTATTCCGACCCCTAAAACACCCTCAGCCCAAACCACCAAACACAGAAATTCGAACCACTAACCCTCCACAGCCTTCCGGAAAGGCGGGCAAGCACTGCCACCATGCAGCGGCTCTTGTTGCACTTTGGAGACCGCTCTTCGCTGCTGGGGATTTGAGGCCTAGGGTTCACGACATTAACATTTCAGAAGGCATGTTAGGGTTTAGGGTTTAGGGCTTTCGCTCTCCATCTCAGATCGTAGAAGCACTACCTACCTGGACCCCAAACAACCTAGCCTGTTTAAGGACTTAAATAAACAATCATGCAAAAGAACCGTGAAAAGGCAGGTTTTATAGGGTTAAGGTAAGCCCTAAAGTACCCCTGAGCCAGCTTGGGAGCCGAAGCGGATCTCATCTGATCCCTGGACCAAACCCTGCAGCTTGAACCCTGAATCCTGCCCTTGACCCTGAATCTTAAACTCTAAAACCCAGAACCTTAAGCCTGAAGCCCAAAGCCCTAAGCCCTCAACCCTAAACCCTGAATTGAAGCCCA
>CAJNDV010032013.1:4835-16114 GCA_905221635.1 Symbiodinium sp. CCMP2456 | reverse complement strand
TAGGGGTTTAGGGTTTAGGGTTTCGGGGTTTAGGGGTAAGGGGTTTAGGGTTTAGGGGTTTAGGGTTTAGGGTTTAGGGTTTAGGGTTTAGGGTTTAGGGTTTTTGTTTCATGCAATGTGCCCCCTTTCCAAAGCAGTAGCAGCCAATGGGTCGAAAGGCGGCTGGGGTTGCGCCATAAAAGAGGCAGAAACCCAACGATTTAGGGTTTAGGGTTTGGGATTTAGAGTTTAGGGTTTCGAGTTTAGGCTTCCCGGTCTGGGGTCCAAGATTCGATGTCTGAGTGTTTAGGGCTTGCAGGGCTTCAGGTTTCGGGTAAGGCGGGGTCTAATTCGTCTCAAGGCTTTGTGTCTACAGGTCTCTCGGGGTTGAGAATCTGAGGCCACCAGCCCCGTGCCTTCACTTGCTTCACGGCGGGAATGCTCTCCAACACGCGCACGGCCTTGACGTAAATAGTGGTTCCATCCACACAACTGGATATCTCGCGCAGAATGGCGGCGGTGATGCTGTCATCCATCGCCATCCGCTCCCAGCCATCCGAAGACCACGGCTTGGAGAAGGTGGTGAGGATGCTCTTGACGATTGCCTCATCATCGTCTTTAATCACAAAAGGCTTACTGGTTGCAATTCGCGCCCTCTTGCCACCACCCCGAACACGAAGGAATATGACAAAGTTCACGGCACTACTTGAGCAACGCCCACGACGGCGCTGTCCTTCAGCATAATGCCTCCGCTCATCAAGCGAAAGTCGCACGCTTCTGGAATGCTGGCATTAGGGTCATCCTTGATGTAGTCCCGGACGAGTTCCACGAACTTGCTCTTGATGTCCATTGTCTCTTGAGTTTTTAGGTTCTGAAGTCTCTGGAGGTTTACTCTTGCCGGGTGGACTTTAAGGCATACACCGTGAGCCCTCTAAACCCTAAACCCCAAGCAGCTACTGTTTGCATGTTTGGAGCTGTCAGCGTAGGACTTTGGGTTCTTCCGATTGCCACTGGGCTCAGAAACGTTTAATATAGGGGACTTGATAATTAAACTAGGGCTTTGGGGTATTTGATACTAGAAGTATAATAAGGAACCCCAAAAATAGCATTATTTCGACCCCTATATTATCGGGTTGAGGGCTAGCCGGTACAGGCGTCTGTCTACAACGGCCCCAGTAGCCGGGTCCTTGCTTATAGTATATTATAGTAAAGAACCCCAAAAACAGTGTTGGGAATTATTCAAGCTCCTAGCTTATGCTTACAACATCTCCATCTCACGCACGTTCGCAACCCTACACTGCAGCGCCTTACAGTACTGTCTAGGGTTTCGGGCTGCAAACCCTTCATTTGGACCGTTCAACATCAACTCCAAACCTATCACCTCCTCTTTCTCAACATTGAAACCTCCGAACCCTGCAGGACAAGACCCCCCATCCCGACAGCAGCCTGAATCCGGAGCCCTCAGTTTTCAACACTCCACCCTAAACCCTAAGAACTATAAATCGCCGAACCCTGAAGATGTAGCTCTGAGTCTCCAAAATGCGTAGTGCCTCAGCCTCAGCCCTACACTGAACTCGATTTCTTAACGTTCTCAACCCTGATGCCATGTAAAACTGTAAACTCTGAGCCCCGAGCTCCGTCCGAATCCAACATCCCCGTCCTTAATCCGAAAGGCCCACAGACAGCCTGAAATCCCACACCTGAGGCCCAGAAGCCGTGAACCCTAAACCCTCAAACCCCCAACACCCCCATAATCCTAAACCCTTAAGCCTTAAGCCCTCAAACAAGACCTCAAACCCCGATAACCCTAAACCCTACACCCCTTCAACCCTAAACAGCCCATCCTGCCCTGCCGAGGCCTCCTCTCGCTCCCAGCACTGAAACCTGGCTTTAGGGTTTAGGGTTTAGGGTTTAAGGTTTATATAAGGTTTAGGGTTTAGGGTTTAGGCTTTAGGCTTTAGGGTGGCTGGAATAGTACTAAGAAATTCGAACTTCTACTCCTTCTTGGGTTGGAGTAGCCATAGAGTTAAAGGAACTACAGGTGGGGAGTTTGTATATAGGGCTTCTATCAGGCTTCTATATGGTATATAGACCTTCTATAAGGCTCCTATAAGGGTAACTACCCCTGAAAATGTGCTAGATAAAGATGTAACGCGTTACTGAACTGCGACAAAGTTGTAGAGTCATCGTTCGCACGTTAGGGTTTACTAGCCTAGAGCCCCAACATGTAGAGAGTAATAGCCTGTTCTGGGTGTTGAGCCATCCTTGTACTATAGAAGCCTAAACAATTAAGAATACCATGTTGGGGGTTTCCGTATTATAACTGCATGTACTTATAATGTTCCCCAAAAACCCTATTCTAATTATTAAGGCCCCTAAACCCTAAACCCTGAACCCGATTCTAATTATGAAGGCCCCCTATGTTACCCACTTTTCCGGGTTGGGCAGCTTCGGGGGTTCAGAGTTTAGTAGCGTTTAGGATTTAGAGGTGTAGGGTTTAGGGTTTAAGGTTTGAGGTTTAGGGGTTTAGGGGTTTAGGGTTTAGGGTTTAGGGGTGTAGGGTTTAAGGGTTTAGTGTTTAAGGTTTGAGGTTCAGGGCTCGGGTTTAAAATAACAACGATAATCAACATCTGACCTGCGTAATATGATCAGTTAGGACTGCAAAAGTGGCTCAGAGCCGAAATCACCAATTCTGCACAGGCCTTGCCGACGAGACTCTTGCAAACTGTCGCATGTTCAGGGTTTAGTCTAGGACATTTTCAGGTGTGTAGTTACTGTTATAGGAGCCTTCTAGAAGGTCTACATACCTTATAGAAGCCTTGTAGAAGCCCTATATACCCCAAACTCCCCGCTCGTAGTTTCCTTTAATGTAGGACTACAGCTGCCAGGTCTTGGGCTCCACGACATGTGACCCCCTACCGGAACCCAAACCCTAACCCCCTCTGTCATTCGGGGTTCGCGGTCCGGGGAACCCCAGAGCCTTGAAGACCTCGAAGGCCCTGGCCGCCCTCTAACATTTCGAAGAGCCCTAGCCTAATCCGACCCTTATCCCTAAAACTTCATCCCTAAACACTCCCTGACCCACAGACCCTCAACCTTAATTCCTAAACCTGTAAGTCGTTCCCCAAACTCACGTCCCAGAATCCGCGGCCTTCAGAAGAGTGATGAGAAAGAGGTGTCGCCTTGAGAAACGTCAAGGGCTTCAGGGTAGAAAGGCTTTGAAGGGTTTGGGATTAGGGTTTAGGCTTTAGGGTTAAGGGTTTCGGGTTCAGGGTTTAGGGTTTAGGCTTTAGGGTTACGAGTTTTTAGGTTCCGACAAACAACTCAATGCACTGGCTTTACAAAGGCTTCAGAAAATATTCAGGGTCTACAGGGTCTAGCACATTAGTCTCTCGTTCGTAGAAGCCTTTGTTCTCAAGCCTTTGGATTCATAGATACCCTCAGTCGAGATCTCGAGCTCTTCATCCACGGCTGTGATACGGAGGTGTCCAGAACTCATGGCGATGCGCTGGCCCTAAACCCTAAACCCTAAACCAAGGACATGAGGAGCGACAGTCTGCCGAACACTGACAGAGACTCGAATGTCAGGGAGCCCTCAGAGGCTGACCGTTAATTCATCCCTATCTATAGTCTCTATTGTAGCTCCTCTTTGGGGATACCTTATATAATCCTTATCACATAACGGAACTACAACGGAGACTGCAGGTAGACCCTAAACCCTAAACCGATTTTGGGCGGTTGTTGGATCTATCGTCGTGGGCCTCGCCACAGCCCTGCAATACCGAGTCCGCTAAACTGAACCAAAAGCAGCAGATAGCTGAACCCCTGACACACTTTCGTAGACAAGATCCGCGTATGCCCAATAATAAAACACATATCCCAAAGGCCTACTTCGAACCACACCATACGCCAAACGCAGACCCGGTTCCTTTGAGGTGTCGTCGTCGAAATTTTCGCTGTAGTTGTCCTGGCATGAAGCATCTAGATTCTGGGGTTTAGGGTTTAGGGTACAGCGGTTTAGGGTTCAGGGTGCAGCGGTTCACCCTAAACCCTAATCCCTAAAACCCTAAACTCTTAGGGTCAGGACCTTTTTGACCTTAGGCGTTCGATAAAGCGATCCCCAAACCTCGGGGAACCTTCGGGAAGCGTGCTGGTTTGATGGGGTTTTGGGTGTACAGGGTTTGGGGTGTAGGGCTTTGGGCTTTAGGATCGTAGGGTTTGGGGTGTACGCTTTAGGGTTTAGGGTGTAAGGGTTTGGGGTGTAGGGTTTGGGGTTTAGGGTTTAGGGTTTGCGTGCAGGGTTTAGGGCTTTAGGGTTTTAGGGTTTGGTGTACGGTTTAGGGTTTAGGGTTCGGGGTTTGGGGTGTAGGGTTTAGGGCTTTGGGTTTAGGGTTCACGGTTTAGGGCTGTCCACTCTGGTTTTCCTTGATGAAACCGAGGGTGTCCTGCAGCCAAGCCTGCTAAGCTGTTCCACGACGAGAGAGTCGAAAACTGATGTCCGCGTGCTGCCCTGTATTTAGGATTTAGGATTAGGGCGACCCTTTGGGTCTAGGGTTTAGGGTTGGGGAAATAGGGGTTAGGATTAGGGGGACCCTTGGCAATAGCCCCTCTCAATCAGGTCCTATTTAAGAGTAGCCATAAGTAGGGTTCAGAAGGGTCGCTTTAAAGGGGTCTCCCTAAAAATGCTACCTAGGAAATATAATATAGGAGCCTTAATAATTAGAATAGGGTTTTGGGGGGGTATAATATACTATGACTTTAATAAGAAGCCCCCAAAAAAGCCCTATTCCAAATTAATAAAGCCACTATACTAGCCCCTATAGAACCCTTTAAGGAACCTTTTAAAGGAACCCCCAAAACCCTATTCTAATTATATGAAGGCCCCTACATTAGGCTGTTCTTCGGGCAGGGTGCTTGGATTCTCTTTCCCCTTGGGGTCCTAGGGGTACTGTTATGGGGGATACTTTCCCAAATCATACGGATTCCTTATATAGAAAAGCCCTAAGCCCAAAACCTAAGCCCTAAACCCTAAACCCTATACCATTTGGGCTTATACCTGCTGGCACAGCGCGGGGCCTGGAAGACTCGACCCTAAATCCTGAACCCTCGCTCTGCTAAGGAAAAAGGCCCACACCCTCCAAAAAAAACCTACAGTACACCCTGCCCCCCAAAAAAGGTAGCTGGTGATTTGAGGCTTAAGGGTTTAGGGTTTAGGGTGTTAGTGTTTAAGGGTTTAGGATTTGGGGCTTACCCCAAATAATTCACCTTTTTAAGGACCTATACAAGGAAATCATATCAATGAGCCCTACGAAGGTAGGTTCTTTAGGGTCCAGGTAAGCCCTAAACCTTGAACCCTAACCCGTTGTTCTTGAGCTGCTTACTTGCAGAAATGAGGCCCTGGCCAAGAGCGGAGAGTTGGAAATCCATGGCTCCCAACTGAGGATGTGGAACTTCCAGTTTTTATTTTGAGCTTCAAGGGTTTCGGTCTATAAGGCGTTCAGGAATTAGAGGGTGAGTGTTCTAGGGGCTTAGGATTTAGGTGTTTAGGAATTATGGGGTGAGGGTTTTGGGGCTTAGGGTTTAGGGTTTAGGGATTAGGGGTTTGGAGAGGTCTTGGGCGAGTCTCGGGTTTCGTATTTTAGGGTTTAGGGTGTACAGTCAACCTCCACATGTCGAATCTCTACAGCTTTTGTTCAGAGCTTTTGCTGCCAGAGTGGACCCGGGAATATCGTACCACGACACTCCCGGGATTGAAATGCTCCGTCTGTTTTGAAGTCAATGCACCCACATATGCTTGCAAACCTGCCCCAAGGCCCAACTCCTTTACGGAGTCTTGGCAATAGAGATTAGAAGCTCTAAACCCTAAACCCTGAAACCCCAAGCCCATTTAGGGTTTAAAACACAAGGCCCGAGGGTTTCAGGGCTCGTGTCTCTGGAGTCATATGGATTCGCGCCATCAGCGCGCAAGGGATGAAAACTGTGTAGGATGAGGGGGTTTGAATAGTTTAGGGTTTAGGGGTTTAGGGGTTTAGGGTTTAGGGGTTCATGGTTTAGGGTTTAGCGTCCTTATGTGCGTTTTTTGGGTGAATCTAGGCCCTCTTGCCGTGGCTAATGCCCCTACACTTAACCCTTGTAACCTGCATCGTGACCTTTTGAAGGACCTTATTGGAATCATGAAGGCCCCAGTATTAGGGCTACTAGGGGGACCGTCCCTGCATCATTCAGAGCAGGGGACCCACTCCCACTTTCTGTGCCGCGGTTGCAGGGTTGAGAGTTCAGGGTTGCAAGTAAGCCTCCATACCCGGTGTGCAACACGGAAATGAACGCAAACCACGTGAAGCTTGTAGGTTTCCCTCAGTCTGGATCCTTGTATCTTTGTACGTACGACCTTGAACCCAACAGCCCGAACCAGCAAGTGTGTGCCGAAGTGTCTGTCCTTTAACCCTCCTAAGCCCTAAACCCTAAACTCGAGATGTGCTGAAGTCTGCCCCAAGGTGCAGTCTACAAGCTGGAGACAGGTGAAGTCGACTTTTTCGGGCCGTCGCCAAAACAGGCTATTAGGGTTTAGGGTTTAGGATTTGGGGTTTTGGGTTCAGATTTTCCAGGACATAAGCATGAGTATTTTGCAGGGATATCCCTACCGTATGGGACTTCATTATACGGGGGCTTATATGGGATATCCCTGTCCGAACTTTTGCTTCTGGTGTTTGCCTGGTTTCCCACTCGTCTGTTTATTTGATTCCGTACATCCAGGTGCTGTGGCTTGATCTTTTCTCAGGTCCGGATCCCCTAAACCCTAAACCCTAACCCGCCGAAATGTTAAGAAGTTCGGCGTTTCAGGTGGTTTGGACCTTTCTTACCGGAAGTGTTCAAAGGTTTCATGTCGAGGAGTCAAACACAGAAGCCTGCATGATGACGAAGATTATTCCCTAGGGTTCTTCAACAGGTTCTATAAGGGTTACTATATGGTTTCTAAATAGGGTTTGGAGGTGTTTACTTGTAGTCTAATTTGCCAAAAAGCCACATTCTAATGATTAAGGCCCCTACATTGGCAGATGGCCCTAAACCCTAAACCCTAAACCCTAAACCGCCCAGGCTTTGTCTCCTAACACCTCATGACCAATCCTTGGTCTAAACCCTGAATGCTACGAGTACACCGTTAGCCTGTCAATTCCACACCAGGAAATCGGAGAACTCCTTACCTCAACTAAACCCGAAACCCTCAAGCCTAAACCCTAAACCCTAAACCCCTGAACCCTAAACCCCTAAACCCCTAAACCCCTAAATCCCTAAACCCCTAAACCCCTGAGCCTAAACATTAAACCCTAGTCAAATCCCTAAGCCTTCCAACTCTAGTAAAAGCCCTAAAGCCTAACCCTGACCTAAAGCCTGAACCCTGAATGTTAAGCCCATGCCCTGACACCCTTAAACCGCAAACCCCAAGCACTAAGCCCTTACACCCTGAAGCCCTAAACCCCCAAACTCTGAACCCTAAACCCCAAACCTGAACCCTGAGCCCTTAAACCCCCAACCCCTCAACCCTAAACCCTGAACCCTGAACTCCTGAACCCTGAGCCCTTAAACCCTTAAGCCCTCAAACCCTCAACCCTAAAACCTGTAGGCAGAGCTCTTGGCTTCCAAGTTGCGACTCGCTTCCTCGATTTTTGATTCTGTGGGGTTCAGGATTTAGGGTGCAGGGTTTGGGTTTAGGGTTTAGGGTTACGGGTGTAGGTTTTGGGCTTTGGGTTTAGGGTTTCAGGTGTAGGTTTTGGGCTTTAAGGTCTAGGTCTTTGGGGATGTGTGTGCAGGGTGTCGGTTTTGGTGTTTAGGGTTTTGGGGACTTGGGCTTCGGGATTTCAGTACCAGATTTTTCTGGGGTTGAGGATCTTTCGTCTAGGGCTCAGGGTTTTGGGTTGGGTTTGCTCTTAGAGCCTGCCTGGACCCGATAGAATTTTCAACACCTACCCGTTCCTTCGTATGGTGTCCTCGTAAAAGTCTTTAGAAAAGGTAGGTGTTTTCCGGTTCCAGGTGTTCTTATAGGATCCTCTTTAGGGAACCTGAGGGAGTACCAGGGAGAATTGGGGATTACTGGGCTATATACCCCCCTTAGAACCCCCTCCCTTAAGGATTCCATAATGTTCTAAATTTAAAAGGTGGTGTACCGCGGGGATTTTTTTTCTCGGTCTTGGCGCTTTGTGGCTTGGCCAGGCTTGGGGGTTTTCGGGTTTGGGGTTTAGGGTTTAGGATATGAACCCCCCCCCCTGAACCCTAAACCCTAAACCCTAAACCGTAAGCTAAACCCTAAACCCTAAACCCTAAATCCTGAAACCCTAAAACCCTAAACCCTAAACCCTAATTTTAAGTTTATAGCTCAGGCAACTTCCTCCCTCCATGAGCAACTCCGCCGACTCTTTGGCGCTCATTGGTTCCCATGGCGTTCGCACTCCCGAGGAGGGGTCGGCTGGGGCTTTAGGGCGGTTTAGGGTTTAGGGTTTAGGGCTTTAGGGTTTAGGGTTTAGGGCTTACCTGTAGTCTCCATTGTAGTTGCTTTTGGGGATACCCTATAAAATCCTGAATATATAGTTGGTTAAACCAAAAAAAGGAACTACAATGGAGACTATAGGTAGGGTCTAGGGGATTAATAAATCAAGCTTCTCTGGATTCTTTGGTGATTTGTTTAGCTCCTGAAGAGGAAGCGACACACTCCGCACGCCCTGAGCACAGAGAGCCTAGGCTTCAACCCCTAAACCCCGAACCTTAGACTCGAAACTCGAAAGCCTCGAAGCCCCAAGCCCGGACCCTAAACCCCAACGCTAAACCCTAAACCCTACACCCTAGACCTAAACCCTAAACCTTGCCAATCTTGCGATACTGAACCCTAAACACTGTGAGGACCCGCCGATGCCGGCCCAGGCTGCACTGAAGCTTTTGAAAGAAGGCCGGCCATTTTTAGATATGGGCAGTTTTCCAAATTCGGGTTCCTGGTAGGGTCTTTCTCATAAGGGTGCAGTACTATTTGGGGATCTAGACAGAGAGCCCCCCTATATTCCAAAAGGTCTTTGAAAGGTCTATACCGGGCGCAAGCTTTATAATTTATAAGGAGTCTTTAAAATGTATAAGGAGTCTTTATAAATTGTAAAGGAGTCTTTATAATACATAGGGGGTTTGTATGGGCCGTAGGAGGTCTGCTTAGGTGGTTCAATCACGGTTTGGAGGGTTTTGGGGGGCATCTTGAACTTCGGAGGTGCTCTCTTTGGCTCGCTTACAGCAAGTACGGGCTGTAAGTCCAAGACCTCGTTCATAACGGCTTTGTGGCTCTGTGGCCAAACATAACTCAATTATAAAATCCGAACCCTCAACCCTAAACCCTAAACCCTAAACCCCCAGACAACTCCCTTCTGCAACCTTTGTCGAGCCCTCAAAACCACACTGAAAAGCCTCCATTTCCGTTTCCTTAACCCCACGGCCTTGTGGAGCCACCAAAGGCAACGAGCGCTTTGCCGTGGGTGCCCCCATTGCTGGCAAGATCGACGCGAAGATGCCTTCGCCTGAAAGGGCTGATTGTTTACTGCAGAGTGTAGTTTCGGGTTTAGGGGGTTTGGGGTTTAGGGTTTAGCGTTTAGGGTTTAGGGTTTAGGGTTTAGGGTTTAGTGTTAAGTTTCGGGTGTAGGGTTTAGGGTTTAGAACCCCTAAACCCCAAACCCTCAACCCTTTGAGAGGTTTCGGGTTCAGGGTACGACTGTCTGAAGCAGCTCGAGGCTCAACCGTAAATTCCCGAATTCCTACCCTCACATCCTGGATGTTTAGGGTTTAGGGTTTAGGGTTTAGGATAAGGGTTTAGTTAGGGTTTAGGCAGTCCTCGAATTCTGTTGCATCCCCAGATTCCTTTCTGTCAGCCCGGATAGAACCCTGAGCCCTAAACCGTAAACCCTAAACCCTAAACCCTAAACCCTAAACCCTAAACCCTAAATCGTAAAAAAAAAAAACCCGTTTCAGAGTTTCACACTGACGGGTTTCGGTTGCAAGTTCGGCGTGTTGATTTCCGATTTCTGGGAGAGCGTTGGGGTTTAGGGATTAGGGTTTAGGGTTTAGGGTATGTGTTTTAAGGGTTTCGTTACAGCTTTCATTCAGGGTTCTAGACGGATTTTACAAGGGTTCTGTGCGGCGTTTATAGAGTTTGATATATAGGAGTCGGAATGAATACTTGATATGACATCTCCTCATAGTCCCTATATAGCGACGTAGTGATTCGAGTATACTCCACCCTAAAACCCATTCAAAGTGATTAGAGTATACTCCACCCTAAAACCCATTCAAAGTAGCAAGCCCCACCCCCGACATTCGAGCCGTAGAACAGCAGCCATCCAAAGTTTCAAACCTCCAAAGAACCTGTCCGCAAGGGAGCCGCAACCCTACATGTGCCATCCTAGATCCTAAGCTTATGGGTTTAGGGTTTAGGGTTTAGGGTATACAGCCCTCTAGGGTTTAGGGTTAGGGAAGCGCCAGCGCGTGTTAGGCGGAAAGCCTTGGCGACAGTGGGCCAGGCCGTGTGGGGGCTTTTTTTGGGCTTTGGTTACGAATGACGCAGTTTCAGATGCTGTAATATAGGTGTTGGAATCAATAAGGTGTATGTAGATAGATAGGTAGGTAGATAGATAGATGGATAGGTTACAAAAATATTATAAGGTCTCCCGAAACCCGTTTACATGAACAAGTCCTGTACACTAGGGCTTGGCGATCTGGGCAGAAGGGGGACCTGGAGGCGTCAGAGAACTAAGAGCTTCTGCTGAGTTTAGGGTTGAAGCTTCATACAGACATGCTGGTCTTGCGGAACTAAACCCTAAACCCTAAACCCTAAACCCTAGCTCGGGAAGGTTTGCAACTGTGATATGGGGGCTCGGAGGAATCCCCTGATACAGTTGCGCTGTTTAGGGTCTAGGGGTTTAGGGTTTAGGGGTTAGGGTTTAGGTGCCTCGAGACGCTCTTCTTATTGTTCAGGCCGCTATTGACAAACTAGACCATCAGCCCTTGCCGCCGGACCCCAACATGAAGAAAGCAGGGCGTTTAAGAGTAATCCTGGTAAAAAATGGATGCAGCACTCAACTTTCAGTTGCTTACCCTGAACCCTATGAAGTTTAGGACGTATAGGTAAAGCCTAAGCCCTATAAGCCTTAAGCCCTAAGCCATGTAAACCCGAAGCTTTAAGCCCTCAATCTTGAAGCCTTTCTCAGAGCGGTTTCGTTCTTGAGCTGCCTCCCCAACCCCTAAACCCCAACCCCTAAATCCTAAACCCGGAACCC